>CAIGRS010273433.1:0-44767 GCA_903798395.1 Fraxinus floribunda | reverse complement strand
TTTTATTCTCTCTTTTATAACAAATGCTATATTTTTCCACTTTTGAGCCTTATTTTTTTAAAACTTATATTTAATCACATATTCTTCTAATAAAATAATTTTGTACGTAAATTGAAAACTTATTCCTACTTTCTAAATACGCATATTCTAAAAAAAAATCAATATTATAAAATTTATTTTCTCAAAAAATGGGGCTCAAACAGAGCCTTTGTAAAGTTTGAAAACTTCGATAGAGAATTAAAATCTCAGCAAACTAACCAATAGTCCCCCCTAATTAACACAAAAATTAATTGCACAATTGCAAATGAAGAAACAAAATATACAAGATTCATTTATCTCATTAATTATATATTCAGATATATTTGACTTGCAAACATTCCATACATATATATAGTGCAAGTGATACAGATGCTTGAAAACCCTACATACAAAAACATACCACACGCACACACACATATGTATATATTCTCTGTGTGTATGTATATTTATATTATATAATATATAAAACATATAGTAAAAAGATAACTTATATATATATATATATATATATATATATATATATATATATATAACATAGTTTATTTATTGAGATACTACTGATCAGTTTGGAATGAGTTTGAAAGGAGGCTTGTTCAGTGCTGGGGCTGGATCATAGCTTCCATAGTCTTTGGTGTTCACTCTAAGAAGTCTTTCATGGACTTCGCTCATTTTTCCATGATGTTCCTGCATCAATAACATTTTAAAATATTCACGAAAAATACGAACAAAATTACACGATTAGTATGTTTAGTACGCAATATTAGATTCTACAAGTGACGAGATTTTTTTAGCTTGTTTTCTTCCTTTATCATGTGTGCTATCTAATTCAAGTTACCGAATACAGTGGTGTAGACGAAGATTTAGTTATTATTTGAAGTAGTATAATGATCGTTTGGCTAAGCTTTTGCTTTTGTTTCTTATAGAAGAACTTTCGAGGGAGGTCACTTTATGTAAGCTCGAGCTTCTAGACAGACCTCTTATAGCCGGGCAAAGTATTTTTCAGAAAATTATTCAAAGATATTTAAAAACAACTTATTAATCTCAAAAATAGCTTTTATCTTTTCGAAAATCCTGCTAGACATGTTACAAATATTTCGAAGAAATAGGAGCTAATACATGGGGAGTATTCTCGTTAGGCAATAGTACGTAAACACTATTACAATTGTCGAGATTTTATTTTATATCGTTTCGTTCCTAATCCACCTTACCAAATATGATAGTGATACTCGAAAGGACTGAAAACCTAATAAACGATATATTTAAAGCAATATAAATCTAAAAATCTTAACGGGGACCTGATGATAATTAATTTTTACATAACTAAAAATGGAAGAGATATATATTCAAAGGTCATACATATATATTTTGGAAAATTTATATAATACAACAAATGAATGACCTCATGAGTAGCAGTCGCTTGCTTCTGATCCAATTTGGTCACTGACCTACGCAGTCGACCTGCATGAAAAAATAGAGCAAATCAAGAATTGAGCGTAACATCATAGAAAAATATTTAAGGATTGGGTACGAAACATTTGGCGGTCGGAAAAAAAAAACTTACTAATTTCCTATAGTGTAATCACTCTCACATGCAAACATGAGTGTTTTTAGGGTTTGGTTGTGATTCATGGTTTACAAAATTCCAAAAAATTGTTCAGTAAAAGGAAAATACACAGAAAGTCCAAAGCAAAAAAGAAAAGGGTTTCGGCATTCCAACGTTATGCATGACAATCATGCAGCAAAAATGATAGATTGTAAAGAATTTCAAGAAATTAAATGATATATCTCTCTCCATTTAGAGAGTAAAAATTAGGATTATGCTTCATTAATTTTCCAGGCGGAAAACTAAAGGACTAGAAGAGTTCGAAGGAAGTTTACTAGAAAACGTTCTATGCATACATTTTCTCAAACGCTTAGAACACTCGAATTTGAAAAGAACTCGAAGAGAAAAAACGAGTTTCTTTGAAAAGAGATTGACAAAAGGATTTTCTATTGAACCTACCTGCGAAGGAAATTGAAAAGAGAGATGCAGAAATTAGAAGGAAGATGAGACTAATCTTCTTGACAAGCAAGAAACCCATGTTCTTGAACAAACTTTAATCTCTTTGTAAGTAATAATTTGAAGCTCTCTTTTTGCTCACATAAAAGATACACAAACACTAATGAGTAATGAGTCCTTTCTATAATATATGTTGCACTTGCCTAACAATTTATAATAATAAAAGCTAAAGAGATAGTTAACATCTTCGAGGGTAGTCGAGTTGGTTGAGCAGGTGAACGCGGAGACCTAAGGTCACGAGTTCGAAACATCTGTCAACACTTTCTAAGTCGAGCTCGTTGCACCGGACTTGTCTAGTGCGGTTTATCTCTCTTTTGTGGTTTGCGGGCTCTGCACGTGGAGTGAAGTTTACCCAGTGCGCACTCACGAGTAGCGACTATGTATTCCTACGTTTAAAAAAAAGTGGGGGCTAAAGAGATAAATGTAAATCATATTTTATCTTAAAGAATGCTATCTTTTGTGCCTTTTAGTTAAACAATTCAAAATGTAAAGGTGAGAGACACCACTTTACTGTTGTCCGGGCACTAAGTCTAAGAAGTTAGTGGGATAATAAATTAATTAATGCAACACTAATTAAAGAATGGACCCTTGATATAATCATTAATAACATATATAGTGCCCCTCATAATAAGCACTATCATTAGGGCATTATTTGAACATTTGAAAATTTAGTCTATTGTCGAATAAGAGTTGAATATGTAGTCTCTTCAATATCGCAGGTAACGGCAGCTCTCACTTCTACATTCTATTCACAATCATGTGTTGATACGGATAAGTGATTGGATGGGTTCCACAAGATGTTCGAGGGATTTTATCTTGTCAAGTTGTACACCATCGACTCATCGATCCTTTCGGGCTAGTCATTCAAGGGGACTATGAGTAGTCTACAAATGATCGACTATCCTTACTATATGGATTACTAATTACTCTCTCGAATCATTGCTAACTGAACCTTCAAACTTCTATAGATCCATCTATATCCATTGTTTGTGATCTAATCGAACCTTAACAAGTTTAGCGTGAAATGACAACCGTATCCTTTTAGATATCAATGGATAGAATTGTCATCAACATATAAAGAGCAAGGCAAAAAAAATTCGACTGTAACCCCTTTTTGACTCATTCAAATTTAACCATTAATTCCGATTGCCGGTTTGTTTCGTGCATCCAATGCAAGTTCTCGACCTTAAAAGTAAATTGACTTATGTGTTATAAATATATTTAAACAAAATGATCCTCTTTTTCTTTTAAGTTTTTTAATTGGTGAATTCATCATTGGACAAGACGTCAAGAGGAGATAAAATGGTTGCTCAAGCTAGGTTTTGGCCATAGAACAAACAAAGGTTTGAAGAATAGGGTTCGGTTTGTCTTTTCTTAGCTTTATTTACAAATTAAGCCCTTGTTTGGTGCACATTAAAATTTTCATTTTCATTTTCATTCTTCTACTCATTTTCAACCACGCATTCTTCAATAAAATAATATTTTCTACCATATTAATAACTTTTCCTTCTTTTTCAATCACACATTCTCCATCAATCTACTGTTCCAGAATACATTCTTCCAAAATAATGTGGCTCAAACACATCCTAAATAAAAAAAATACTTGGCTTAAAATAGGTTTTGTGGAGGACTAGTGCCTTCAATTATCCAAAACGACAAAGTACAACCCACCAAATACCACCATTGAAATGACAGTGGTGGGAAAACAAAGAGTAGCACTATCACATTTAAAATATTATATCAGATTGTATTTCTTTTCTTTAAATTATTAAATCATATTTAATTTCTTTTTTAAAAGTAAAAGTGGCTTTAGGAGTCTTAGGACAGCTTCCCTTAAATTAAGAGCATACATACTGGTCTCAAAAGAAGACCTAAGTAAACGATCTTTGACACCATAAAGTGTAAACTAGCATTATTGTTAGATATTTTACACATACACTTCATTAAATCATTATTATTATATTATACCACATCGTCCATTAATACAGCATTCCAAACACGCTCATATAATTGAAGGGATTTGTGCTAATTTGTGAATTATAAGATTTTATTCATGTTTGTTGACCTCTAAATCCGAACGATTCAAGTGTTAACAGAATTTTGTCACATCCCTGTCCACCTATATGTGGATGGTCCATGACCATTGGCAATTCACTAGAAGGAAAGATTGAGAGTAAGAGACATAAATAGCCAGAGATTTTTCCTCTCCCTGAGATATTGCTTTCATTTTGTTTATGCAAGTCTCGAGTCTTTCGATTTTGTACTTCTTGTAGTTGTTATTATGTACTTGGAAAATGATTCCCCGCCTGGTTCATCATAGGAATGTCAAATTGCCATGTGAAGTATAATGGTGTTAGGAGATTTTTGCCTTATCTAGAAAGACCTTGTGAGCCCTCCTATTAGAACCACAATCTGAGTGTTAGAGAAGGGAGGGAAAGAAGGATTCTCCTCGAGGCAATGGTTCACCGTTGGCTTAATTGGCGAGGTGACTAGGGTTTGAACAACCCTTAGTGAACCTCCCGATAGGTTCTCCTTATCACTAGGTCAGGGTGAGCTTCTCTAAAGAGGGGTCTACACGATGTTCTCTGCTACATCGTAATGACATGGTTCTCTTACTTCTACGTGGCGTTCCATATGAGCTGGAAGTATAACAATATTTATTACGTCATTGTAACTAACTAGGCCTAAAAGCTGGTTTGGTGAGCATTGATTAGCATTTATTAAATGGTACCAAATGAGCTTAAAATGTTGTTATTATGTTGTACGCTCTTATCAAATAGTGCATGTCAAATATACCCAAAACTGTCTTGAAAGTCCAAGAATAACTAACTAAGAAGGGGGTGAATTGACTCTTAGAACTTTTTCTAAAATATTTCAAGGCTTAAACAATATACTAGCATTTATATCAAATCAACAATTATACGCAAATACAAAGATAATTTAGCACAAGTACTTTCAGCAATATAAAGACGGTAAGTAAAAAGGGAAGAGAATGCAAATGATGTAGTTATGGAGGTTCGATCCCAAGCACGATCTACGTCTCTCGTTATCAAGCTCTCTGTCATGAGCAATGCCTTTTTCATTATATTGATTTACCTATACTGCAATTCAACCATTTACAAAGTTTTTGATGACTTACAAACAAGGAGCACTAATCTTTTTACAATGTTAAGTTTTTCGAGACCTCAACATGACTCACAATTCAAATGAATTTACAAATGATATATTATCTTCTTAATGAATGATAAATTCAAAGTTAAGTACAAGAAGAGAAGTAAGCTAACACTTTGATATATAGTAATGAATGAAGTTCAAGAGTTATATTTGAAAAACTTTGTTGAATGAAATGATTTTCAAAGTTAAGATCAATCAAAAGTTTTTCAAAACAAGAATGATTTGATAATAATAAATAAGATGAGAAATCAATGTAATTTTAGCTCATAAGAATTTCAATTGAATACTCTAAAGTTGTTGTATAAATGACAAATGAGTTAATATTTATAGAAGTAAAAAAATGTCAAATTTTCTGTCAAACCGGATGACCGGTTCGGTCGACAACCAATTTTCGGATAACCAATATAACTGTTTGTACATGAGAAATCAGAAGTCAGAACGGACAAATTTTGGACCGTTGGAGAATTTCAATTGACCGCCATTTTGGCCGGCTGACCGTTGCCAATCGACCGTCGAGTCGGCAAGTCGATCGCCACTCCAGTCGCTCAACCGCCCCAACATTTCGGCATTTCTCGTTTTAACATCGTTTGATCTGCTTTGAGAGTTTGAAAAGTATGGTCTTTTGAAGAGCATTTTTCACTAACTTTTCAAGATACTAAGGTGCCATTCTCTTTGTTGTTTTCTGTTTTCGATTTTTCAAAACGTTGAAAACGCGTTCTCTTACTCCTTTTCGAAAACAAATTTTGGAAAACAAGGAAAAAAATTCTAAAGAAAACACAAAACGGATTTTTAGCCGTTTTGGCGTTTTCTTCACAAACAGTCCAGCAAATGGAAAACACGGGAAACAACCCAAAACACTTCCTCGTCTCTACTGCCAAGCCATGGGAAACAGCCCAAAACATTTGCTCCTTTCTACTGCCAAGCCCACTCCACCGCCACTTTCCAACCCCCAAACTCTGGCCAACATCCTCCAAAACAGCCGGATTAATATCCCGTTGTAAAGCCCTAAATCCCCTCTTGAATTACCACACAAACAACAATTCAATTCCATACCAAAATCGATCAAAAATATCCTAAAAAACTTATTCGACACACACAGCTTCTGTCGGTTCTGGAGATAATCGAAGGTGACCTATGGTAGTATTGGATGTGCCTTGTTGAGAGGAGTGGGTTGGTGGTGGTTCGCGATCGGAAAGGTGGTCGGTGGCCGTGTTTATGGGTTGAAACAGTGAGCGGTACCGAGGCTTTTCTTGCTGATTCCAAATGATTTTCCGTCAATTAATCGGTGGACATTGTAGAGAGAGGTTAGAGGGTTCGAATGATGCCGGGATCTGGTGGCTAGGTGGTAGGTGGTGGTCGATTTGTGGGGGTAGAAACGGTGACTCTAGAGGGGGAGTTTTCCGGTTGCTGGAAAATGGGAAAATTGAAATCAATGTGAACAAGTTTTGGAGGAAAGTTTTGAGAAATATTTTTTAAAATGATAAAAAGAACGCGTTTTCAATAATTTCAAAATGGACACTCAAAACACTAAATACAAAATGATTTCAAAACTCAAAACACAAAATTGAAACACAAAGAGAACGACCCCTAATATTTTACAAGTACAAAAGTTACTTTTAAAAGTCATTTTTCACTTGATTAAATCATCATATTCGAATTATTTTTTAATGCACCAAGTTGTTTTTAATTTATGGAATGTTTTGAGATATTGTCATTCATGCATATATCAAGGTGTTGGTACATTCACATTTTTAGCTAAGAAAACAAGTATTTGAGCTTACTCCAAAGTTTGGCTCTTAATTTCTTGAATGTGGTTTCGATCTTGACTTTTTTCGAGAGTTCGATTTGTGATGATAGCTTTTGATTTTTTGACGGTCATTGATCAATTTTCCTTTGTGCGTGGTGAAAGACTATAATCACTTGAATTCAACTCGTTAATAAATAAGACCAACTTGTTTGTTATAATCAAAACTTCGAGGTTTCAGACTAATCATATGTCAACAATTTCTCCCTTTTTGATTATGACAAACAAGATGATTTGCAAGATAATATTGAACAAATAGTAAAAAATATAAATCCTAAATTTTGCATGTGATCCATATATTTCCCTTATCTTTTATAAATTAATAATCGAACGCTTTAAAATATATGTTTATCAAGGCAAGCATTTTCGATTATTATCTTAAGCATATCATCATGTGATCCATATATTTTCCCTATCTTTATAAACCAATAATCGAACGTTTTAAAACATATGTTTATGAAGGCAAACATTTCCGATTGTATTCATCATATCATAAGCGTTATATCATCATATCATATTTTCCCTCTTTTATCATAAACAAAAAAGATATAGTATTTAAGACCAAAACATGACCTAAGAAACAATAAAGGATTCGATTCAATAAAAGATTCTCCCTTTTCAATGCTTTTCAAATCTATTTTACTCAATTTTTCCTTTTAGCATAAGAAAAAAGGTAACACATATGAGAGGAATAGTATAGTATATAAGATCAAAACTTTAAATCAACCATAGTAATATATCCCCATCAATTAAGCACAAGATGACAAATATATATGAGTTTAAATAAGAGGACGATCATCACATTTATAATAAAATAATAATCAAAGCATGAGTGATGAAATGACAAAAGCATAATCATTTTAATTTCATCCAATTATGCACATAGAATCATAGGAGAACATTTGGTATGAATTCAATATAGCCACATATTTCAAATTCTAATTTAGAGGATTGAAGGAGGATCTATGGGGGGAAGAGGAAAAGTGAGAGAGATGAGTGAAAAAAATGAGAAGAAGAGAGAAAAAAAGATATGGGGTTAAAAGCCATGGTCCGGTCGATCATTGGGCAGGTCCGGTCGACTGGATCGTCCCATTTAAAAAAGTCTATTTTTTCGGTCGACCGGACTTCGTCCCCCCCCCCCCCTCCCCCCCTCCTCCCTCTTCCCCCATTTTCTTTGTAAATGATATAACATTCTAATATGATGTTCATGAATTGACATGTAAGGGCATGTTATTTTAATTATGTACTTCAAATTCATCAGTAATGTCTAAACCTCTTCTAAGGAGAGTGAAACGATCATGTGCAAGAGGTTTGGTGAAGATATCAGCCAATTGATTTTCTGTGTCAATAAATTCCAGCGTGATGTCGCCCT
Organism: Fraxinus floribunda; assembly: GCA_903798395.1. Taxonomy (NCBI): domain Eukaryota; kingdom Viridiplantae; phylum Streptophyta; class Magnoliopsida; order Lamiales; family Oleaceae; genus Fraxinus; species Fraxinus floribunda. The sequence continues at coordinate 36,319 of CAIGRS010273433.1, read as the reverse complement.
TTTGAACATGAACTCTAAGAAAATAATGAACTCTAAGAAAATAATGTCTACTTTCAATATGTTTAGTTCGAGAGTGCAAAATGAAATTTTTGGACAAGTTCATGGCACTAGTGTTATTGCACATAATAGGAACATGATCGTAAGATAAATGATAATTATGAAGAATTTGTTTCATCTATAGTACTTGTGCACAACAACTTGGATCGAGATATATTCGGCTTCAACTGTAGATAATTCCACGGAGTTTTGTTTCTTATTAAACCATGATATAAGTGCGAAACCTACAAAGTGGCATGCCCCGCTAGTATTTTTTCAATCAATTTGGCATCCGGTCCAATCGGTATCCGAATAACCTAGTAGGTCAATGTGAGTTCTTTTAGGATACCAAAATCCTAAGTTTCGAGTCTCACTAAAATATCTAAATATTCTTTTTACGGCTTTAAGATGGGATTCCTTAGAGTTAGATTGAAATCTAGCATAAGACATACACTAAACATAATATTTGGTCTACTGACTGTTAAATAAAGAAGGGGTCCGATCATACATCGATATTTAGTGTCGTCAACGAGAGTATCTTGATCATCTTTGTCAAGCTTTACCGATGTGCTCATTGGTGTGTTCATAGGCTTTAGGTCATCCATTTCGAACTTCTTTAGTATGTCTAATATGTACTTATCTTGACTTATGAATATTCCATTATATGTTTGTTTAATTTGAAGTCCAAGAAAGAACTTAAATTCTCTCATCATACTCATTGCAAATTTCATACTCATACTTTTTGAAAATTCATCACAAAAACACATATTTGTTGCACCAAAAATAGTGTCGTCCACATAGATTTTAACAATAAGCATGTCCTCCTTAAGAGTTTGAACAAAAAGTGTAGTATCCGCTTTCTGATCGAGAATCCATTTATGAGTAGAAATTTGCTCAATCATTCATACCAATCTCTAAGTGCTTGTTTTAGACCGTAAATAGCTTTTCTAAATTTAAAAATATGGTTCGAATATTTATGATCTTTAAAATCGGGAAGTTGCTCAACAAAAACTTCTTCTTGAATAAAATCATTTAGGAATGCACTTTTAACATCCATTTGATAAAGAGTAAAATTTTTATGATAAGAAAAAGCAAGAAGCATGCGAATTGATTCTAATATAGCAACCGGTGCAAAGATTTCCTCATAATCGATGTCTTCTTCTTGATTGTAACATTGGGCCACCAATCTAGCCTTGTTACATACAATTATCTCATTTTCATCCCTTTTATTTTTAGAAACCCATTTTGTACCAATTATGGCTTGCTTATTTGGTCTAGAAACTAAATCTCAATTGATTTCTTTCAAATTGATTTAGTTCTTCTTACATTGCTAGTATCCAAAATTCATCAAACTCGACTTCTTTAAAAAATTTAGGTTCAATTTGCAAAATGAATGCACAACTACCAAGATAATTTCTAATAGAGGTTCTAGTGGTTATACATTTGGATGTATTGCCTATTATTAATTCATTTGGAAGAGATGGTACAAACTTTCATTCCTTTGGTAGCGGGGGATCACTTTAAGCCTCGATTAATTTTTCTTCACTTTCTTGAACGTTGGGCTCCTTTGTTTCTTCATTAGGAATTCCCTTGTTTTGGTCTCGAATATTCATTTGTTCAAATGGAGCTTCCAAACCTACATTATCAAAAATACCTTTCGCACGATCAAATGAGCTAATCTCATCAAATGTGACATGCATAGATTTTTCAACGACTAGAGTTCTTTTGTTAAAAATCCTATAAGTTTTGCTAGTTGATGAGTATCCTAGAAAAATACCAGTATCAAATCTTGAGTCGAACTTTCCCAAATTTTTTTTTTATTCAAAATAAAATATTTGTAACCGAAAACTCTAAAGTAACTAATATTGGGAATTCTATCTTTTCGAAGCTCATAAAGAGTTTAAGTTTTCTTATGACTAACCAAAACTCTAATTATAATGTAGCAAGTGGTATTAATGGCTTCGGCCCAAAAGTATTTTCATAAATTATTTTCGTTAAGCATGGTTCTAGTCATTTCTTGCAATGTACGATTCTTCATTTCTACTACACCATTTTGTTGAGGAGTTCTATGAGCCGAGAAATTATGTTCATATCCATTTTTGTTGCAAATATTATCAAAAGCAACATTATCAAAGTGTCCACCATGGTCACTTGTAATGGTTGCAATAGTATAACCTTTTTCGTTTTGGACTTTCTTACAAAAATGCTCAAAAGCTTTTAAAGCTTCTTCTTTTAGACTAAAAAATACGACCCTTTTTAAGTAAATCTAGAAAAATTATCAACAATTACAAAGGCATAATGTTTACCGCCCAAGCTAGCGATTCTAAATGGTCCAAAAAGATTCATATGGAGAAGTTGTAATGATTTTGTAGTTGAAGTATATGCTTTAGGTTTAAAAAATTTTTTTACTTGTTTTCCAAATTGACAAGCATCACAAACTCTATCTTTCTCAAATTTTAAGTTTAGCAATCATTTGACAAAACAATTTTTGAAATTTTTTTTTAGAGAAGATACATGTTAACATGACCTAATCTCCTATGTCACAACCAAGTATCTTCTTTCAAATTCAAAAGACATTTTTCATAATTTTTAAATTCGATATTTACGATATAAACATCTTTAATACAGTTTCCTATAAATATCACCTCTTTTGATGTAACATCCTTAATAAGACATTTGGAAGAATGAATTTAATGTTGTAACATTTATCACATAATTGACTAATGCTAAGAAAATTATGTTTGATGTTATCTACTAATAACACTTTTTCAATTTTAGGAGATGAATGGTTACCGATATCTCCGATTTCGATATTTTTTTCCTTTCGCATTATCTCCGAATGTCACATGACCGCCATCATTTTCTTTGAAGTTTGATAGTAGTGTTCTATCTCCGGTCATGTGTTTTGACCATCAACTATCCAAGAACCATTTGCTCTTCGTCTTCCTTAATTTAATACCTATAAAACATAATTTAATTATTGATCTTTGGTACCCATACAAATTTGGGTTCTTGGTAGTTAGTTTTAGTGGATTCTCGAATCCACTTGTTCTTTCTTTCAAAGTATAATTTCTTCTTGGTTAGACAATTATAAACAATGTGTCCTTCTTTGTTGCAAAAGCTACATGTAACCTTTGAAGAGAAATTATTTGAAACTTTAACAAATATATTTTTTAAAGATTTTTGTTTAAAAAATGGTTTGTACCCAAGTCCTCCCTTATCATAAACACATTTTTTTTTTATCACCAATCATTAGGTCAAAAAAATTTTCCCTTGAGTAAATTTATAAATATTTTTTTGTCAAATCCTCGATTTTTTCTTTTAGAGAAGCATTTTCTTTTATCAATGAATTGCAATTAAAACTTTCCTTTTGATTTTCCGAACTTTTCTTTATTTCATTTTTCAACAAAGTATTTTCCTTTTTAAGAATAAAGTGACTTTGAGGCAAGTTTTTCAAATTCTTCAAGCATTTCATCATAGAAGGTAAATGATTCTTCATATGAATATTTTTGGGTAGATGTTACCTCATCATTGATCGCCATGAAGCACATGTTGTCTATTTCTTCTTGACTTTTGTTTCCATCATCATCATCGCTTTCATCTCATATGGCTTGAAGTGTTTTTTTCTTGATGTTCTTCTTTTTGTTCGGGCACTCGGTTATCTTGTAATTGGGTTTGTCACACTTATAGCAAATGATTTTCTTGCATCTTTCTTCATTCTTTTGAAATCTTAGATTGTTTCTAAAGTCTCTCCATTTTTTGACAAGTACCAAATTATCAAACTCTTCATCGCTCATGTTACTACTTGTTGTTCCTTCATCAAGTGTCGACTTTAGAGCAATTTGGAGCTTAGGAGCCTCCTTTGATTCCTCTTTGATCTTCTTTGTCTTCTCATTGATTTCGACATTGTTAAGTTCATAGATTATCAAGGTTCCATAGAGTTCTTCCAAAGGATGTGTATTCACATCATTGGTCTCTATCAACGTCCTTAATGGGCTTTATTCATCCGAGAGCGACCTAAGCATTTTGCTCACAAGTTCACCGTTAGTAAATTTGTGATCGAATTCTTTTAGACCATTTACAATATAGAATAAATGAGTAATCATATCAACAATATATTCATCTTATTTCATAAAGAAATTTTCAAATTCCTTGACTAACATATTAATTTTTGAATTTTTGACTTTACTAGTGACAACATGAGTAACTTCAAGTGCATATCAAATATCATATATGCAGATTCGCAAGTACTAATGTGGTTAAATTCATTTTTATCTAATACACAATAGATTAAATTCTTAGCTTTGGTTCTTTTGTCTTCTTCATCGTACTCTTCTCTTTGGGATAGTTTGATCGGGTTGACCATCTATCTTAATGGTCTTGGTAGGCTTATAAGGACCATACTCGACAACTTCCCAAATATTATAATCAATTGATCGAATGTAAATCATCATCCTAGCCTTTCAATAATTATAGTGTGAGCCATCAAAGAAGGGAAGTTAATTTGTGGAATGTCCCTCATGATTTTGAAACATTAGGTTAGTCATTACTCAAAATTGTAAAATCTTTGAAAATGAGTACCTACTCTGATACCAATTGAAAGTCCAAGAATAGTTAACCAAGAGGGGGTGAATTGGTTCTTAGAACTTTTTCTAAGATAATTTCAAGTCTTAAACAATATACTATCAATTATATCAATTCAACAATTTTATGCAAATACAAAGATAATTAAGTAGGAGCACTTTGAACAATATAAAGACGATAAGTAGAAGGGGAAGAGAATGCAAACGACGTAGTTATGGAGGTTCGATCCCAAGCACGATCTACGTCCCCCGTTACCAAGCTTTCCGTCACGAGCAATGTCTTTTTCACTATATTGATTGACTTATGGTGCAATCCAACCATTTACAAAACTTTCAGTGACTTACAAACAAGGAGCATCGATCATTTTATAACGTTGAGTTTTTCGGGATCTCAACACGACTCACAATTCAAATGAATTCACAAATGGAATATTTTCTTCTTAATGAATGATAAATTCAATGTTAAGTACAAAAAGAAAAGTAGGCTAACAATTTGATAGACTACAAGGAATGAAGATCAAGAGTTAGATTTGAAAAACTTTGTTGAATGAAATGATTTTCAAAGTTGAGATCTGCAATCCAACCATTTACAAAACTTTTAGTGACTTACAAATAAGGAGCATCGATCATTTTATAACGTTGAGTTTTTCGGGATGTCAACACGACTCACAATTCAAATGAATTCACAAATGGAATATTTTCTTCTTAATGAATGATAAATTCAATGTTAAGTACAAGAAGAAAAGTAGGCTAACAATTTGATAGACTACAAGGAATGAAGATCAATAGTTAGATTTGAAAAACTTTGTTGAATGAAATGATTTTCAAAGTTGAGATCNGACTACAAGGAATGAAGATCAATAGTTAGATTTGAAAAACTTTGTTGAATGAAATGATTTTCAAAGTTGAGATCAATTAAAAAAAATTCAAAACAAGAATGATTTGATAATAATAAATAAGATGAGAAATCAATGCAATTTTAGCTCACGGGAATCTCAATTGAATGCTCTAAAGTTGTTGTAATAAATAACCAGTGAGTTTATATTTATAGAAGTAAAAAACGTCAAATTTTCTGTCAAATTGGATGATCGATACGGTCGACTGCCAATTTTCGGATGACCAATATAATCGTTTGCATAGGAAAAATCAGAAGTCAGAATAGTCAAGTTTTGAACCGTTGGAGAATTCCGGTCGACCGCTATTTTTGTTGCGTCGGTCGATCGACAGTTCGACGGTCCTCGTTTTGACGTCGTTTGTTTTGCTTTGAGAGTTTGAAAAGTATGGTCTTTTGGAAAACATTTTTCACTAACTTCTCAAGATAAAAATATTTTACAAGTCTAAAAGTTACTTTTAAAAGTCATTTTTCACTCGATCAAATTATCGTATTTGAATCGCTTTTTAATGTACCAAGTTGTTTTTAATGCATGGAATGGTTTTGAAATATTGTCATTCATGAAATATATCAAGGTGTTAGTACCTTCACATTTTTAGCTAAGAGAACAAGTATTTGATCTTGCTCCAAAATTTGGCTCTTAATTTCATGAATGTGCCTTCGATCTTGATTTTCTTCAAGAGTTCGATTTGTGATGATAAATTTTGATCTTTTGACAGTCATTGTTCAATTTTCCTTTGTGCGCATTGAAATACTATAATCACTTGAATTCAACTCGTTAGTAAATAAGATCAACTTGTTTGTTATGATCAAAATTTCGAGATTTCAAATTAACCATAAGTCAATATGTCTGACTTTTAACATATAGTTTTTTATTTTAAAATTTTTGAATGGAACCTCTAAATATAGTTGAATAGACAATATAAATAAATAAATTATTTATTTTAATAGCTTAAATTATTAAAAGAGATGATCTAATGTAGTACTAGAATAAACTCAAATCCTAAATTCAAATTTCTTTCACCTATTAAAAAAAAAATCGCATCATGTAGTTGCCAATAAATAGTATGAAATGCTAAAGATGACATCTAAAGTAAAATTGAGCCCCTGTTTGAGACAATTCTTTTAAAAAAAAAAAAAAAAAACTAAATTCATTTTTTAATCATACATTCTCTCAATAATATAATTTTGTACGTAAATTCAAACTTTTTCTCTATTTTTTAATCATGGATGTTAAAAATAAAAAAATCAATTTTCACAAAATATATTCTTAAAAGAGGTTCAAACCGTCTCGGAATTTTAACGTGGTCTAAGTAAAGTTATATGGGACGAATTTGAAAATGGGCTTAAGTTGCATTTGTTTGTCCTCATCCCAGTTTCAGCCTGACCATATAAGGAAAATCCTATGTTTTTTGTCTGAATAAATGAAAATATTATGGAGATTAATTCGAAGATGATATAGGTATAAATACTGTATTCAATCTAGTAATAGTGATGCCATTTGAAGCTAAATTAAGCCCTTGTTTGATCCACATTATTTTTTTCATTCTCATTCTTCTACTCATTTTCAACCACACATTCTTCAATAAAATAATATTTTCTGTCACAACAATAACTTTTCATTTTTTTTCAACCACATGTTCCACATCACATCAACCAAAAAAATGCATTCTTTTGGAAATAATGTGCACCAAACAGATTATATTCCATATCACATCAACCAAAAAAATGCATTCTTTTGAAAATAATATGCACCAAACGGGGACTAAGACAGAATTTACTTTATCATTTGTCACAATTTGTACGCTTGTAAAATCAAATCGATCAGAATTTAATAATGGCAAAAAACCTGCCCCATCTGCCCCGAACGGGAAAGCTGTGGATTCCCGCCTCGTGAAGAATAAAAAAAATTAATTACAAATTAAAAAAATAATAAATAAACGGGATAGACCCGCGTCCCGCCCCGTTGACATCTCTAGATCTGATGCCAACCGCAGGTGGTTGAATAGGAGATGTTGGTGAAGTCAATGAGAAGGTAATTAGGGTATGTTTGGATATAGAGATATAAATTTTAAAAGGTTTAGTATAATTGATGGAGACCGTTCGATTAGTTTAAATTTAAGGGTTTAGATCATTCATCAAATTCATATGTTGGTAAGGGAATGCTCCCCTTTTCTTAAATAAGAAATTAGTGTACATTTCAATAAAACATTGAGCCAACATCTTTATTCGGAGGTAGGCACATCATGATCATAATTCACAGATAATCAACGTCTCACAACTTATAAAGATACAAATATATGATCTTGGTTCTTCTTGATTTTCAGCATCCAAGAGTGTGACTGTTAGGTTTCTCAATTGCAATTCTATGTTTTGATGTTGAAATTGAGAGGGATAATTGAGCTATTTTAGGTATTGATAGGATTTTTACCTACTTTCTTATTGGTCTTACTAATCAAAATTAATTTAAGACTTTGTTTGAATCTCATTTTCTATAAATTCACTTTTTTTAGGTATGTATATTCAAAACTTTTTAATCACACATTTTTCAAAAGATCGTCATTACAGACTCATTTTTCACCGAAAATGGAGCTCAAAAGATGGCTAAATGGAAACCTCAATGGTCAAATATTTGATAATCGTAGTATTCTTTAGTATTAATCAGAGTTGAACGTGCGTTATACGTCATTCTGAATTATTTTATAAGGACTGTAAAAGTAATATTTGATATCAATTTGTAGGGAGGATTTGATGAATTTCAAACGAACTAAAGAAAATAAAATTTATGATATAAATTTAAGAAAAAAAAATTGTACTTTCAAAACTCAACTTTTATGATTCAGATTTTTTGTAATGATGAAATACTATAAATGAGCAACATTTCTATACTACATTTAGTACGTAAGAATTAATTGTTAATACATAAATTTTAACACCCATTAAAATTTCTAGATGGATGAATAGAAATAAATTCATTTATAATAACTCTGAATTTATATAAATCTAAGATTCATTGAGTCTAGATTAATATGAATATTAATTAATTGAAAATTAATAAAACAAAATTCATGTATGACAAGAATTTTGTAGTATTTAATATTTATTAAATATTGAAAAATGAAAAGTAGGTTATTATTGAACAGCCCAGTTGTGTGTACAGAAAATGTTTGACCAGAAAATCAACAGAATACGAACATAGGTGGGGCCCGATATTTTTTTCAATATTTTATTTACATGGGACCCACATCCCATGTGAGATTCTGTTGGTTTTCTGACAAAATATTTTCTGTACATCTATCTTTTTTAATTATTGAAATAATTGAATTATAGTAAGATTAAAATCGTCAAAAAAATAACTCTCACTTAACGTGATATTTATAGATTGGAGATAAGAAGCATGTAGAAGTTTTATGCCTAATTTTCTCTATACAGTAAACCAACGCGAAATTGTCTCATAAATTAATTATTCCTACATGAGTAGATTCACATACGTTGACTTGTATATGCATAAGAAAAGACAAACACGATTTCAGTTTAAAAAATCTCGAATTCTAACGAAATTCAAATTAGTCATGCGACTTTTGACTCTGCCACCGTATATTCCTCATTTTGTCCGCATCCGCGTTACACCGCCAAGTGGCAAACAATCCCTGGTCCTCTGTAAAAGCGAAGGCTGTATGCACACTGTTATAAATCTACTCTTACAATTTATCTAGTATTTCACTTTACCCCTTTTTCTTTTTGGCATTTTCATTTTATTACACTAATTTTTAGATTTATTTCAGTTTAGCAGGTCAACTTAATTTTTATTTAAATTTAATTATTCAGTCCATAATTGTTATTGAAAATTTAGAAAATTCATAATCTGGCCAACACAATCTATAACGCAACCTTCATATTTCATCGACCCAATTCTTTGAGGCACAATAAATCTGTGTTACCAAATATTACACTTTTGTATTGGAAAGATGAGTCTTGATGGTGTCGAATAGCTTGTGTTTTAAATGTACTACACCGAAAGGTTAAATTGAAACAAAATTATTAACTTGATATGAGATAATGACCAAATTGAAATAATTTAAAACTTTAGTGACTAATTGGAAACAAACTTATAAGTAAGTTGACCTCCAGTAATTGTTTTTAAAACTCTGCCACTTTATTCCTAATTCTGTCCGCATATTGTACTATTGCCACGTGTCATACTAGCACGGATAATCTTTAAAATCGCCTACCGCCAATTTTGGCGAAACGCGTTTTTTTTTTTTTACTTTATTTCCATTAAACTCCTTTTCTTTTTGACTTTCTCACTTTATTCCACAGAATTTATTCCCTAGTTTTTGGTGCCTTCACGAATTTTGAGGCGCATGTTATCTTCAGATCAATCAAATTTTCGTTAGTGAGATATTTTCCAAGCTTTATTACGTAAACATATCCAGTTGAAATTACAATTTCTGAAAGTTTTAGGGTTTTATTTTTTGTTTAACTGAATGAATGATTTGTTTTCAGTATACGAACTTCAGAGAATCGGTTAAAACTTGATTGATCGGTCGATCCATCTATCGGCCGATCATCAAGAGTTTGAGAAGTGTTTTGGTGAGCAAAATTAGTAATGTCAGGACCATTGGATCGATTTGCGAGGCCATGTAAGTTATCTTTTCTTGTTTCAAACGACTTTTTGTTGTTCTTCAGCTGCATTTATGGTTAATTTATCGTAATTGATGTTTGGTACTTTCAAGATCTAGGGTTTATATTCTTGTTTCAATCAGCTTTTTATTGTTTTCCAGCTGCATTTATGGTTAATTCATCGTAATTGTAATTGTTCTGACTGTTTCAAGAACTAGGAAATATAGGTAAACCGGTGGCCTGATATTGTTAAACCGACATGTGCGCAAAAATGCACCTTGCTGTTGACAAGTCTGGATTGTGCAACCTTCTGTGAAATTCTCACAAAGCTACTGCTGCTGTGTCAGTTGAATTTATTGTCATTGAGAAAAATAAGTGTACTATTTGTTTTATCTTTTCATTAATTTCAAAACCATTTTCGAGTTCACACATATAGAAAATTTTAAAAGGAATGCCAGCTCAAATAAAAGTTAAGTATCAGTACAAAAACTCGAAGAAAGCATTTAATGGAGATTTCTAACAGTTAATCCTGTATTTCGGAACATGCTTAAATTATGTGAAAAATATTTTTCTTTTCCAAGCCAATTTAGCAAATAGATTAAAGCTTCAGTTGGCAACCAATGACAGACTTCTCTGATAACTGAGCTAACTGGTTATATATAGATGAAATTTAACTGTTAAATCATCTCGAGCATAAAAAAGTAGTTAATTCTGAGGCAAGCAGGAGTATCATACGAATCATGATGGATTTCATCTCTCAGAATGATTTTTCTTATATTTGTACCTTTTTTCATGGAACAGGCTTTGAGGGGTCATATGGCAATGATGAGAGAAGAGAAAGAAAATCTGATTTTGAGAATTCTGAGGATGAAAGAAGGACGAGAATTGGTTCCCTAAAAAAGAAAGCACTGAATGCGTCTTCAAAGTTCAAGCATTCTCTCAAGAAGAAGAAGAGCATTAGAAGAAAGAGCGATGTTCGTGGCAGCTCTGTTTCAATTGAGGATATCCGGGATGCTGAGGAGCTGCAAGCTGTCAAGGCATTTCGTCGAGCCTTGATGTTGGATGAGCTGCTGCCTGACAAGTTTGATGATTATCATATGATGTTGAGGTTATTATACTACACTTTTGCTACTTTTAGTTAAATGCTTGCATTTATGGATGGAAATATAAAATGCATCATGGATTATCATATGGATGTTTTGATATTTGCCCTCATTACTTTGTAGGTAACTAGACATCCCTTCCTCCTTTAGTGGGACAATTTATGATTGAGCGGCATCACTTTACACTTTTTCTAATATTGTAGTCGGTGGTTGGGCTGTTAAGGATTGAGGGGTTAGTCTTTCCGGATAAGTTATTTTCCTGTTTCTTGCAAACTTTTAGTACATAGTTGGAAGGTTAGAAGGCAAACTTACTCACATGGCGCTTAAATTATCATCATATCAGTATATGATAAAGCATGCAAGCATGGTTTTGTTATCAGTAAGACAGGAAATGCTCTGGTTCTGCATTTTTATCTCTTCTGAATCAGCAACTATTCAGACTTTTGTAGACGTATTGAAAAAAAATGCTTGCAGGTTTTTGAAAGCAAGGAAATTTGATGTTGAAAAAACAAAACGGATGTGGGCTGATATGATCCAATGGAGGAAAGATTTTGGTACTGACACAATTGCAGAGGTAAAACCTAATAATTTTCCCATGTGTAACTTGGGCAAAACCAGCTGATTATCTTCGGCTTGTATTCTTCACTATTCCAGTTTTAGCTTTAGTCACGTTTCCTTTATAAATTCCTCTCTTCCACCAGGATTTTCAATTCCAAGAGATGAGTGAAGTTTTGAAGTATTACCCCCATGGTTATCATGGAGTCGATAAAGAGGGAAGGCCCGTGTACATTGAAAGACTAGGGAAGGTTGACCCCAACAAACTTATGCAAGTTACCACCATTGACCGTTATGTTAAATACCACGTGAAAGAGTTTGAGAGAAGTTTTGCTGTTAAGTTCCCAGCTTGTACTATTGCTGCCAAAAGGCACATTGATTCAAGCACAACAATTTTAGATGTTCATGGTGTGGTATGCTATATCCTGCTCAACTTTCAATTATTTAATTTTCCCTCTTGTAGCAACTACATCTTTTATAAATCAGAGTGAAGATTATGTTTTATTGAGTTATGCATTTTTTTATTTTTATTTTTTCACTTCAGGGCTTGAAAAACTTTACCAAGGGTGCACGGGAACTTATTACACAACTACAGAAGATTGATGGCGATAATTATCCTGAAGTAACTTTTTGGTCTTCTACTTGATCAGAGATATTAGGTTGTGTAGTCTTGGTAGTAATATATTGTGTCCTTCAAATGTTGCAGACACTTCATCAAATGTTTATCATCAATTCTGGTCCAGGCTTTAGGCTACTGTGGAATACTGTAAAGAGTTTTCTTGATCCGAGGACCACCACTAAGATACACGTATGTTTCTATTTCTTCCTTTTTCCATCTGGAAGCATTATTTTTCTCATTTGAATGGCTGACTTCAACCAATAAGTCTATTTTTTTTCTGGAATATCTCACAGGTTCTTGGAAACAAATACCAGAACAAGTTGCTTGAAATGATAGATGCCAGGTGCAAAACAGTGGAAACCATTGTTGCCACTTGCAATGACCATTGAAATTTATTTGGAGATTCTGAAATAAATTTTGTGGGTTTGTGCAGTGAGTTGCCAGATTTCTTGGGTGGAACGTGTACCTGTGCAGACCAAGGGGGTTGCCTTCGGTCAGATAAAGGGCCATGGAAAAATCCAGAGATACTAAAGGTCCATACTAGCATGGGAACTATTAAATTGATCTACATTGATAAATGTATAAATATTTGCGTTATAATTTTGTTCTTGTTAAAAAGAATCAACGGCTCTAAATTATGTTGCAGATGGTGCTCAATGGTGAAGCACGACGTGCCAGGCAGGTTGTTAAAATTCTTAAGAGGGAGGGAGATATAGTTTATGCTAAGCCCCACTACTCGATAGTATAGACTGTCTTTTGTACATATGATTAGGCACAACTACTCCACAATATTTCAGTTCTATGTGAGATTTTGTTTCTATTTGGTTGTTGAAGCAGGTAAAAGGCAGTGACACCTCAACTGCTGAATCTGGTTCTGAAGCTGAAGATATTGCTTCACCAAAAGCTATTAGGAGTTATTCACACCTTCGGTTGACTCCTGTTCGTGAGGAGGTATGGTTAATCCTTAGCAATTCAAGATTAGATATTTTAATTATCTGCAGTTGAAAATAATATTTTGTACAAGTTTAATTGAAACCTCCCTTATTTAGTGTTAAGTCGAGCGGTAGCTTGTGCAAATGTTTAATTTGGTGCTTGTAGGTCAGTTAGTATTTGCTTAATTGCAACATGAGTGCAAATTTTCATTGCTTGATATCATCTCTTTGATTAGTTTAAAAGCATTTGTATATACCCTTAAAAAGGTGTCCAGTTTCCTGGAATCCAAATTGAGATCAAATTTTCATAGGTCAGGTTGTGCAATCTCTTTCTACTGAAAATCAAGTCAAGTGCCATTATTCAAGAGTTCATTAGTTGTTTGATAATTATTATTAATACTGTCGCTCATTTTATTTCTGATATAAGGTACAAATTCTTCATGAAATATAACTAAGCACACTGTTTCTTGTAGGAAATAATTTTCCCTATAAATCCAATTTTCCTTACTTAAGAAAGGGATAACTTCACCATATAGTGTTAAGCACCGCATAGAAAGTGTCAACACTTCTCAATCCCTCACAAATATTAATATGGAGGATCAACGTTCCTCTTCTGATTATTTTAAGCACTTGTTTCTCAGGCTAAAGCTCTTGGAAACTCGAGCTTAGTTTGTAACTTATCAGGATATGATGAGTATGTTCCTATGGTTGACAAGGTTGTCGATTCTGGATGGAAGAAGCAGGCACCGCTTCCAAAACCTTATATTTCTAAAGGTTAGTTACATTAGAAGTTCTACTTTTGTAGCTGTCTCCATACATAATATCTGAATCAGCCTATGATCTTCTCATGCTCGCTTGTTCATCTGTTTTATTATTTATTAGTTATTCTTTCTGAATATTTCTCAGCTGAATTTCTGTTTAGGTGTTACGTAAGTCTCCTCCTCTTGCGCATATGATTGACAAAGTGATGCTTCACTATATTTATTCACTTTTTTTGCATCTAAGTGTATTATTGTCTCTTGAAGACTCATACAACTTGCCTAGTTTGGCATTGATCATGGCAATGGGAGGATATTCTCTCTTGTTTTCTCTGTATCTGTTAGAACTGCAGGTTTAATTTTCCTTTCATTTTATCTGTTCACTTGCATGTTCTTTTATTTTAGATGACTTTTGAATTAGTTTTTTACCTATCTTCCATATCAGTATGACTCAGTAACATGACCTAGAACCAGAATGCTTTGTTGATGCTATCCCTTTTTCTGTGTTTATCTGTTTGTGTTAAACCTTGACCTATTTCATTCTGTTTATCTGTTTCCTAAAATTTTAACTCAGATATGCTTCTTCCACCCGATTCTCTAGAAGCACCAAAAAGACTTCATGCTCGACTTTTGGCAGTTATCATGTCATTCTTCACAACCCTTCTTGTGTTCTTCCATTCAATGTCATGCCGTGTCACCAAGAAACTTCCCAATGCATCATCACATCATGAGGAAAACATTCAGAAGTCGGCATCTAACATGATCCCTAAAGAAGAATTTCGACCCCCTTCACCACCTCCAGAATTGACCGAGGTGGAACTTCTATCTTCTGTCTTGAAGAAGCTGGGTGAACTTGAAGCGAAGGTGAATACTCTTCAAGAAAAGCCATTGGAAATGCCCCATGAAAAAGAAGAACTGCTGAATGCTGCTGTTTACCGAGTAGATGCCCTTGAAGCAGACTTAATTGCAACCAAAAAGGTTTGTATGTGGCATATTTTCTGTTTACAACCAAGAGAACACCGTATGATAGCAGATTCTTTGGTACAATTTTTTCCTCATCACTTAGGATATTAGCTATAGTTGTTTTAGGTTCTCCCACTATATGCAAAGGACTGCACCTAACTGGTCTGGCTATTTTGAATCCACTAAAAGAAACTAATAAATGCATTACATGCACGTTTGGCTAAGTTTAAAAAGTTTACTTGTAAGTTGTTGGTGTACTTAATTATAAGTAGATTTTTAAATAAATAATCTGTTATTGTTCGAGATGGGAAATGAGATACTTTTTTTGACACAAGGGTAAGAATTAATTTCAAAATTAGTACTTTTTTTTTTTTTACGCTTAAAATGTAAGAAAAAAAGAACTTGCTTGTTTTGACTAACAAAACTTGCCATTGTAGAATGTTCACTTAAGGAACTTCTTAAGAACAGGCAAGCATTCTCAATGAAACTTACCCAAATATGTTTGAAAAAGTAAAAATAAGATATATGTTACTGTTATTGTGCATACATGTACATGCGTGGAACTTCACGTGTTCAACTGAATCTTTGTTTGCTTTCTCGCATGTGAATTTTGTTACTTTCACTTCCTTGTCCTTGTTGCCATAGCCTGGCCAGTATTTGCAGATCTGTGGGACGCATGAATTTATTTAGTGCGAATAAGATGACATGTACAAGGCAGTTTAACTGATGATTGTTGGGGTTTTATTGAGCAGGCTCTGCACGAGGCTCTGATGAGGCAAGAGGAACTGCTTGAATATATAGATGGTCAAGAAGAAGCCAAGTTTCGGGTGAGTTAAATAATTCATAAATTAGGATACGAGTCTCTCACTCTCATACACACACAATTGAACACACAATTGAACGTTTCAATTCTCTCGTAGATAATTGCCTTCTATATATATGCTTACGTTTGCTTGCATATGCATGTGGATCTATATTAACTGATCTTTTAAAGTCGTTTGCTAATATGTATTCGGTTTCTCTTTTACACAGAAGAAGAAACTTTGCTGGTAAGATGTGTTGAGAGTGGAGTTGCCACGATTCAAATATGTTATTGATCACACGGGAATCAGCTTAAAAATTCTATTGTATTTAAGACATCCCCTGTTGTGAGAGACATTATTTGAAATCTATCTATATTTGTGTGTATATTTTCTGAAGTGTGGTTTGAGTTTGTTTACATTTGTAAGTTGCATAGCTTGGATTGGATTGTGTTTGAAATGAGTGAAATTCATTAACTGTGTTTATTATCTATCATAAATGTGTGCGAGTCCATGTGAGTGAGTATTTGACCTATTGATCGACATTGACACAACTATAATACGAACGAGCGAGCTGACTCGTCCCACTTCCCACACCTAGTTGAATGGATGAGTGAGCGAGAGCACTCACAATGCAAAAGCTCCATTTCCCATGTCAATAAGATACACTATCTGCCTTCTCGGTTCATGACAAACCACACGAAAGAAGCAACAGCCAACATTGATCCCCGATTGTACGCATTTGACATATTTGAAGTCAATTGTAAACTGGAAATCAAACCGATCTTTTTTGCAGATCACGTAATTATGTATGTTGACATTGATTATGATGCAAAAACTCTAATTATTGAAAACATATGCCTTTTTAGTAGGCAAGCTTTAAGTTCGAACACTGTCTGGCATTTGCTAGTAGTCACTTCCTAAAATTTGAGATCTTTATGCTACTCATGGAGTACCTAGAAGACGTTTCATCATTGTTATTGCATTTAAATAACCCGTATAATCTTCTAACGCCATGTCATTTTTATCGAAAATCATGAGCCAGTCATAACCTGAGAAAATAATATGGTTCCACAAGAACCTATTTTTCTGTACATTTTCACAAATTCTTCGATAACTCTCAATTTCTCACAATTCTGACACGTTACAAATTCATCTTCGAATCGTATGGTAAACATCATTCTAAAATTACTCAGCTAGTGTTGGCCAAGCCCATCTTGGGACCGCCTGCTGTCTGAGATAGGCCACCTATAAATCTGTTGAGCTGGGCTTGGCCTCCAGTGGTAGCCCAAACTTGCATGAAACAGTACAGACATTTCTCAAGTTACCAAAGCATGTAATTACAAAAGTTTTACAAGTAGAGCTGAAAAATTGCTATCTTGAAAAGAATCAAAAGAAAATAATCTGACAAGTAGTTTGTTTTCTTGACTTAA
The DNA here is from genome assembly GCA_903798395.1 of Fraxinus floribunda. Taxonomy (NCBI): domain Eukaryota; kingdom Viridiplantae; phylum Streptophyta; class Magnoliopsida; order Lamiales; family Oleaceae; genus Fraxinus; species Fraxinus floribunda. The sequence goes on along the minus strand of CAIGRS010273433.1, from coordinate 19,022 downwards.
AAAGCAAAGAACTTCTTCCTATTCTTCTTCTTCTCGATGTAGGCCATGAATTCGTCTTGTCGGACAAGGGTGTCCTCAAGAGCCTGCAAATTGGACGACGACTTTTTATTTTCCAAAAGATGAGAATACTGACAAGTTTTCACTTAATCACCATATAGAATTACAAGAATAGAGTCCTCAGAGAGCATGTAACAGTTTGTCTAGAATATGCAGAATTGACGTAACATGTGATTTATTCCTATTCGGTAGATGGGTGAACGGGTATCAAGTATTTTGAAAACAAGTCTGGCCCAGCCAGTGAGAACAGAAAAATGGAGCACCGGTTCAGTTACAACTCAAAACCTAAAAGACAAACTTGATCAATTGATTGTTCAACTGGGAACTGAATACAGGTTGATTGATTGAATTTCTTTGAAGAAAATGTATTAAAGAACTATTCAGTTTTGATATATATATATATATCTGTTGCTTATTTTTAACTTTCAGTTTGATTTCGAATCAACCCTTATACCTTTTTTGAGCCAATGCTCAGGCCTGACATAAGAAAAATTGGGTTTACCATAATATGAAATGGCATTTCATTATGAAAATCAAAATACGCAGGGAATGAATACCTTTCTCATTTCTGCAAGCTCTTGCTCCAGTCTATCAGCACGATGCAAGGCAGCATTCAGCATTTCTTCCTTCTCAGGTGGCATAGCCGGCACTGGTTTCTTGCTGATAAAACGTGTCTGCTCTTCTAGTGCATTCACGCGTTTAATCATGCTCAAGAAATCAGCACTGGAAATAGCAGGATTTGTCTTAATCGAATCAGCGTCGTGCATCGAACTAGAATAGATGGTAGCATCCGTAAGCTTCCTAGGCATGTTATTTGTCATGCGAACCATTGTAACTATGCCCATCATGAAGGTCATTACTCCAGTAAAGAGCTGATTGCTTTGTCCTTCAGATGGCCTATAAGTATCACCGTGCATTGGGAAATAGTCTGTGGGTACGGGTTGGGAAACAAGAAAACACGTGATATGAGTCTTTGTCTTGACATACGAAAGGAAAGAAATGATCATCCATATGAACAATTTTTGAAGAATGGAACTCAAGTAACTATCTTATTCTAGGACCCTATGGTAGAATGAAAAAGACACAATTATTGGACTGTAAGGAGTCAAATCAAACTGACATAGACTAGGAAACCAATCATCAATATGAACATTTCTTAAAGAATGGGAGTATGTTGAGCATTCATGCATGTATCAGTTCGCCATAATTTTCTTACTATACAAAGCATTTACTAGAGTATGTTTTCATTTGAGACGCGGATTGAAGAGGTGTGAGAAAAGTTTGCGCTCTTCTTCTCCATTATAGTGAAAACCCACAACATCAAGTGCATGTATCTCTCACATGGAGTGATTCAACTATAAATCTTGAGTGCAGTTTGCTAGTTTTTTCAGTACTTTTGCATTTATTATTGCTCTCAGAAGTAGGGACAATGATCATTCATGCGAAATTGTCTAAAATACCAGGCTAGCACCCAGGCAATTTGTTCGAAGGATAATAGTACAACCTATAAAGCAGGAACATGATGACACGTAAATTTTCGAGAAAGCAGGATACGGAAGTAGGCACGCATTTATTAAAGAGTAAACAGTGAACCTTTAGAAAGAGCAGAGTTATCTGTTTTCACTGTTTGGGGCCTTGTTGCATTGATGGCCTTATTGACCATTGCAATACTAGGCTCATGTGAGCTGAGAGAGTTTTTGGTCACCTGTAGATAGTTTCTAATTAGTTCGGAAGAAAATGCATAAATAAAGAGTAATACTAATTAGCATCATTAACCAATCTAGATGACACTAATGTGACATTAAATGAGATGTAATGAGATGTACAATTAAATGAATCACTTAATTCTATCTTTCATTGAACCTATTGCTTAGTGTGCCACCTAGAATGGTGTTGTAGCACTAATGTTGCTAAATGGCATTATTCATAAATAAAAGTGAATGTGCCGTGAAACAAAAGGTTAGAGCTGAAGGAAATATTAAAATAATTTACCGAAATCATTTGTTTGAAATGAATGAGGACAGAAAGAAATCAAATCAAGGATGACAAAAAAATTTTAAGAATCAAATCAATATATTAAATCATTTGTCTCTACAGCATGCTTCTAAACCATACAACATTAACAGAGGTCAACAAGAATTCACAGCAAATTTCATGATTTGATTGGTGTGTTGGATAGATGAACTTAACGAGCAACTTATTAGTTAAGTTTTGTCTTAATCATCATTCCCACGTGCAGGTCGGATTTATTTTTTCCTTACCAGACACGTTCACAATATCATTAATGGGTGGTGGATAGACTTGAACTCAGAACTTTTGCCTAATGTAATACCATTTTAAACAACATACAGAGGGGACAACCTTTTTTATTTAAAAACTCTCTCTTGAAAACATAGGATGAAAGCTGTTACGGCTTACTTCTTCATGAACAGATGAGGGCCGAGGACATGCTATGTTTTCCCTTGAACCCCGGAGAGAATCTGTTCTTAGCTTAAAAGAATTTTTTTTCACATTCTCCTCCTCTGAAATCATTTTCTCCTCCATGGAAACGATTTTATTCCCACATTTGTGCGCACCATTACGTACCATCTGTGTAGTTAAATTAAAAATAGACTTTTAACATGTTCTGTCAGCAGTAAGAGAGATTTGAACTTCGAATCAGATAGCATAATATTAGATAAAACTAATAACCTTCATAATCTCTGGATCGTTCCAAGGACCCTTATCAGAACGCATACATCCACCTTTATCTGCACAGGTGCATGTACCGCCCAGGAACTCAGGTAGCTCACTGATACAAGATGAAAACAGCAGAGGGCATTTGAAATTTTTTGAAAATAAATAGGCCGATTTGGTAGTTAGCACATATAATTATTTAAGTGCACATTTAGTATACAGTATTATGCAAGACTATACTATAATGAACAAAATTTAAGCTTTATTTTTCCTTCTTACAACTACAATTTTCTAAGCAACGCTCCTTACCATATATGCCATAATGGCGCTAACTTCATACCCGATTTTAGATTTCATATGCTCATAATCTAGGTTTCAAATAAAAACAAAAACCAAATGATTCTTAGAATCAACATGCATCATGATAAATTACCTAGCATCAATAATCTCGAGCAGTTTGCTCTGAAATTTGTTACCCAAAACCTGGTAAGAAGAAACCTCTCAATTTGTTACTTTGATGTTATAAAGAAAAACAAGTGATCATTTGAGGTAAACTGAATATAGCTTACATGGATCTTGGCAGTGGTGTTTGGGTCAAGAAATGACTTGACAGTGTTCCATAAAAGCCTAAATCCAGACCCCGCATTAACAATGTACATGCGGCATAAGGTCTAAGAGGGAAGCAAAGCATTGATCAAATGACCCCCAAGATTTCAAAAGCTACTATGAAGTTAAAAATCAATAAAGAAACAAGACTTAGTGTGAGAAAAAAAGAAAGCAAGAGCGAAATAAGTACCTCAGGATAGTTATCACCATCGACCTTCTGAAGGCGCTGAATAAGTTCCCTAGCAGCTTTATTAAAACTTTTCAGTCCCTGAACCAAAAATCATGAATTTTATTAACAATGAGGTTCACTCTCTTAAGGTATTGATATTCAGGTATTTACACTACTGAGCATTTGCATTTTTTAATTATGTAATTTTACATGGTTTTGGTTTAATCGAAAGCAAAGTCTGTAGATGTTCAGAAAATATCGACCAACAAAAAGGATACCTTCAATCATCATTTGTCTATGTTTTCAATTATAATACTAATTTCACTTTTCTTCACTATTCGAACGTTCAGCTGGCTAAACTAATTATTGTAACTCCAAATGTTAAATTACAATAAACAGCCCCACATACCACTCCTTGTACATCAAAAATGGTTGTGCTCTGGTCGATGTACTTTTGGGCTGCGATGGAGCAGGCTGGAAACTTATCAATAAAGGTCCTTTCGAACTCCTGGACGTGGTACTGAACGTAGCGGTCCATTGTTGTGGCTTGCAAAAGCTTGGTTGCATCTACCAGACCAAGTCTTTCGATATAAATAGGTCTCCCTTCCTTGTCAACTCCATGATGCCCATGTGGATAGTATTTAAGGACTTCCTCTCTCTCCTTGAAATCAAATTCCTAACAAAAATATATAGGTGATATGAAATTCAGGTGAATACGAAAGTTAGGATCTCTTCCCAAATATTTGATGATCGGATATCTCAAATAAAGGATCTGCAGTATATTTATATCACAAATACCTCCATAATTGTGTCAGAACCAAAATCTTTCCTCCAGTGAATCATATCAGACCACATTTGCTTTGTTTTCTCAATATCAAATTTCCTTGCCTTCAAGAACCTGTATCATCACACAAAACATATTTAAACCTGACTGTTGTTCTCTTATCATTTAAGAACTAAGGTCTTTGGCCTCATTGTCAAGAAAATAATTTATGGACAAAACAAAATTCTACATCTTCATTACATACAAACTTTGCAGCACGAGCAAATAATAATCTAAATCACCCAATTGAAGAAGTTTTCTGTATCAATGGTATTAAAAGTTAAAATAGATATGATTATAATATTTACGAGCCCAAGGAAGAAGAATTCAGATTCTTAAACAGAAAATCTCAAGGTATTCACCAAGCAATGGATAATGAATATGTGCATCCCTCATGCAATTCAAATTGCTACTATTGGACCAAAAAGGTGTGTACATTCAAATAAAGGATCTTGGAGACCGTGAAACTAAAAAGAATGTTACCTTAGCATCATATGATAGTCATCGTGTTTTCCAGGCAATAATTCTTCCAGAATAAGTGCTTGACGCAAGGCATCCACAGACTTTAATTCCTCCGGGTCGTGTTCATCCTCGAACACAACGGACATAACTTTGCTGCTTCTCCTCCTCCTGGTCAAAGATCGTTTGAACTTTGAAGAGGCATCAATTGCCTTCTTCTTGAAAGATCCAAGCCTTGTCTTCTTGTCATCCTCAGAGTTTCCAATGTTGTGACCTGAAATACATGCAATCTTATTACTCATTGCTAGTTTTACGTCTGTTCTTTCATTTCAAATCATCCAGTGCAAATAAATGCAATAGGTGCAAACATGTAAGCTTTTGGTTGATTATGATGGTCATGACCATCAAGATACCAATTCACACAATCTTCTTAAGATTTAATATGCTCATGCCTGTTCAGAATAATATTACCAAAAGTATAATTTTGCAGTCGCTGACAAATATGAGATCCAGTGAATCAGCTAAATATTTTATTTGGAGGGATGAAACATTTCTAATTGTTTTTAACTGGTGAAAATTTATAATAAGAATATCAAGAAGTGAATTAATCCAATATTAAGAATAACATTTGAAGAATGAACAGCAGTTAGGATAAAAATGGAAACTGCTTACTTGGCATGGCAGAGCCCTCGACAGACCCTGACATATTGTCACTTGTGATTGCAGTTCGCAAGTTTGATCTAGCGAGACTGCAATCTGAAGACAGTCCCAGAAATCACAAACTTGACAAAAGCCTACACCAGATCAGCGTTACATTCATTGATCAATAAGTGCCTGGGAGAAATAATAATAATAATATATTTAAATTTTATGCTTACACATTTATTTAGCACCACAACATTTAACAGCTAAATCAACAGGCACAAATGTTGGCTTCTAACAATGCCTCTAGATTATCAAATGCCTAGATATTGGCATCCAAATACAGTTAATGCCTTCTTCATTTTGTTAATTATGATACAGAAATATGAAATTCATAATAGGTCATGCTAACATATTGAATAAAATGAAAGAAACGAATGAAACATCTCAAACTTCATCATGCAATTACATGTTTCCTGTTAATTCATAGAAAAGAAAATACAAAAATACACAATCATTTGGCAACCATTATAAGTTAAAAATTATATACATCATATGAATCAAACAATGAAACAAAATCAAAATACATGCTACTAGTACATATACAGAGATAGAAACCTATAATTCCTAAAAATCATAATCCATATGTTCAAACACAAATGTTCTATATTGCTTTTAATTCACAAATTGCACGTGAAAGGCCTGATACAAACATTCGTGGAATATGATCATGAAATAAAAAATTGAACAAATAACAATCGTCATAATCGTCAGTAATATTTCAACGGAGAGAGAGGGAGGGAGAGAAAATAGGAAGAAGTTTACCAGTGACAAAAAATGCAGGGTCTGAGAAAGTACGAAAATGAGCTATTTAAAACACAGTCGAAATTTCCTCACAAATTGCGGATCCATATTACACAACCAATGGCTACCAATTAGCCGTTTACCTCCATTCCCTCTTTCAAAACCACCATTTCCAGGAAGATAGAGGAAAATTCTGTGCGCGATTATAGGAGAGATTCTCTCTTGCTTCACCACTGATTTTTCCTCCATTTTTTCAGTGTGCGCGCGAAAAAATTTCCCCGATTATGACTGAATCTACACCAGAATCTAGCAATTTCCGAATTCGAATTATAAGAAGTTAAAAAGTAGGAAATTACAATATTGACACTACATTTTAATTATTGCTAAGCTCCTCAATTAGCAATTATTTCAACTTTTTTTTTTTTTTCTGAATTATTATCATCAATCATTATTATTTATATCAAAATATTTTATTTTCATGTTTTGAAATGAGAAAAAATATTTTCTTTATACTTTTTATTTATTTTTTAAAAAATAAGTTATTTTACGTCATTTGAATATAAAATGGTTATCAAATACAAAATGAGTTATCTTTTTAATGCAACGTCTCTAATCTTTCAATTTTGTATACAGAGGCAATGTTTGTCGAATATCGTTTTATGGATAAAGTAAGTAAAAATAATTTATTATTCTTCGTTGTTTTCATTTTTATTTTTGACCAGTCAATTTATGTGCCCATTATGGGAACATATCATTTCCCATTTATGAAACCTTTGTATTCTTTTTAAAAAAAAAAAGTGGGTGTTTTGTGGAGATTAAAATTAAATTTTTAGTAGATTGTGATTGAAGTTTTTGAAATATGTGGTTGAAAAGTTGTGAGACCCATGAAAGATATGGCTAATATTGATTTTTTGATTCTGACTTAGATTAAAATCTGATTTTAATAAAAAAAACAAACAAGGCGCGAGTATGTTTGGTCAAGCTTAAAGGCGTGTTCGGTCAAGTTTAAGGACGTGTTCGGTCGTGCTTAAAATTCAATTAAAATTGAAAATATAGCTGTTATCGAGTCTCACTTCTCTAATAAAAGTTAACAATAACGACTAATTTTTCAATTTTAATCTCTACCTAACACGCCTTAAATAAAATTCATGTTTGGTATTGACTAAAATCTGAATTTTAATTTAAATTAAATTCAACAATTAATTTAACCACATATTTCATGGGTCACATAGGCGGACCCAGGGGGTCCTAGAGGGCATGTGCCCCCCAAGTTTTGAGTTTTTTTTTTCTTAATTCGTGTTTGGTATTTATTGAAATCTAAATTTTATTCTAAATTAAAGTTAACAATTAATTTTAATAACATATTTCATGGAATCCATAACTGTTTTAACTTTTATCAAGATTTATAAAATTTTGATTTTAATTTCCATCAAACATGGACAAAATCACAATAAATTTGAATTTCGATAACATGCTCATTTTAAAAATTTGTCGATGATTGTACACTAATCGAATCTACAAATTGTTTATATCATCTCAGAACTTATTTCGAGAACTACATTATGGCATATCGAATAGTCCAAATAGATATCGAAAATAATTAAAAATACGTTAAACGTGAGTCTTAAAGAAAAACGTATAACTTGCATTTTTTCAAAAAAAAAAAATCAATTATTTCATTAACATTTACTATTTTTGCGATACAAATTTCTCCATGTAATTTTCATCATTTTATTAGAAAACTTTAAATAAAATATGACATCAAAAATTTTCGAAATTTTACATCCGAAAAATTATATCCCATGTAAATTTTCGGATGCAAAATTACATGAGGTATGATTTTATTTTTTTTTTACCTAAATTTTCGAGTGTAAAATTTCTCCCAATTTTTTTGCAAGTTCGACTGTGCCCCCCCCCCCCTAACTTTTATATTCTGTGTCCGCCCTTGATGGGTCACATACTTTTCAATCACACATTTTATTAATTTTTATCAAAATTTACTAAAAAATTACTCTTGTATGGTACACATTATAATTTTCATTCTTCTACTCTACTCACTTTCAACTACACATTATTCAATAAAATAATATTTTTCATCACATCAATAATTTTTCTTTCTTTCTCAACCACACATTCTCCATCAATCTACTATTTCAAAATACATTATTTCAAAATAATGTGGCTCAAAGCCTCAAACTAACCCTCACCAAACATAGGAAAAAATGTAGAGCATTGATTGAATGTAACTCACTTGTAAGTATCAAAGAACTTTTTGTAAAGTGCAAACACGCTAAGCAAAATAAAAGTTAATAAAAAGTATTAGACTTATCCAAACAGGCAGTAACTTGTTGGTGAGACTTATCCATTTGTACATAAACCACTTCAAAGAAATGCACCAGAAACTCACAATAAGGTGGGTCCCATTGTGCATTTAAAAAATAAAAAATGGACGGCTCCAGATGATGTGAGTATTCTGATCTATTTCTATTGGTTTTTTAAATTGTACGTATAGCACCACTGAAAAATATATATAGTCAGTGGAGATGTCAAAAGTAAGTTGATATTGCCTTTTGCTTTAGATTGGTCGAAATCAACATGCCTTCCACATTATTTTTAGATTATTTTTAATGTTATAAAAGTGTTAATTTTTTTAAATAACGTAATTTAACGTGTCTATTATATTAATAAAGAGAAAGTACAATCAACATAAAAAGTATGAATATGTTATTATCGTTGTTGTTGTTGTTGTTATTATTATTATTATTATTATTGATGGTCCCGTTATTTGATATTATAATTTTTAGAATGATAATTTTTTTGGAGAATGTATGATTGAAAAATAAGAAAAAAAATTTGATTTATATGTAATATTATTTTATTGGAGAATGTGTAGTTAAAAAAAAGATGGAGAAAATGTATTATAAATTTAATGGGGGCCAAGTTAAGAACTGAAATTCATCAAACCACGTCATACAACTTAAAAGTGTTAAAAGTTTGGTTTGATAAAAATCATTCTTTTAGTATATTGTAATAAAATTTCATGAAATGTGTATTTGAAAAATTGATAAAAGTTATGAGTTGTATAAAATGTATGGTTGAAAATGAATTTGAGAATAGATAAATTTAAAAAATTGGTGGCCAAACGGATGAAATATGCATCACTCACTCTTCAACTCTTCCAATGTGGCGTCTACATTGGGAATTGTGATACTACAATGGCTTTAGCCCTTGGAGTCAGAAAGAATAATATTATTCATAGTGAAAACTATATATGGTCATCTTACGTTGGCATACACATGATGATTTGCTATTTGATGTAAGAGGCCATACAAATTATCGCATTAGTAAATCAAATAACAAGTTTGTCACATATATGTCATATAAGACGACTACAAATAGTTTTCACTGGAAATAACATTACTCATTTGGAAATTCTACTCCTTCGCATATACACTACTCACCTTTATACGATTAATACCTCAAGTTAAGCCATTGATGTCTTGAACTGGCTTTATAGGAAATGTATAGGAACCAGTAAGAATATTTCCAAGGACTCTCTATTTATAAAGAATATCTTATATATAGAGCTAGCTATCAATTGATTGAATTTTGACCCGAATCCGATAAAATTAATGGGAGTTCCGATAATTCGATCAATATCTGAATCGATAACCCGTTAACTAAATGGATCAAATATGGATATAGTTAATCCAATCCGATAACAACTTGATTTGATGGTGCTTGGGTGACGGTGACTTTGTTGGATCCAACGGCGGCGAAGGTTATGTTGGACGTGATGGTGGTTGTAGTTTTTTTGGTGGCGGCGGCGGTGATCTAGGTGATAGTGGTGTTGGTGGCGACGGCCTTGTCGAGGTGGTAGTGGATCGGTGCAACAACGTAGTGGTGTTTTCGACGATATGTTGATTTGTTTAAGGTAGTGGTGTTGCTGTTGCAAGGAGGTGGTGGTGGTTGTTATGGCAACGACGGTGGCAATGGTGCTGACGAGAGAGTGGTGCGATGTGGTCACAAGGGTTGCTTGTGGATACAAATTATTTGGTTGATTGTGACCATTAAATTGATTAAATTTGTAATCGATAAACAATATGTAACCAATGAAAAAGATAAATTGTGATAAAAAAAAATAATGTGTGACCTAAAAAACTGTTAAAAAGTGATCGATAATGTGATAATTTGTGACTGTCCACCAAATTGTAACTTATAATATTTGTGATTTTAAACAATATGTGATCAATGAAAAAGATAAATTGTGAGAAAAAAATAATGTATGACCTAAAAGATTGTTAATTTGTAACTGATAATTTGACAATTTGTGACTGTCTACTAAGTTGTGACTTATAATATTTGTGATTTGTGACCTATAAATAAATTGTGACGTTTCAATTTTTGATTTGTGATTGATGAACAAATCACAACTTATAAATTTTTTGAATTGTGATCGTAAGATAATTTATAACATATAAAATTTATGATTTGTGCTAATGAATAATATGTGACTTATTAATTTGATAGATTCGTGACTGATGAACAAATTGTGACCTATAAAATTTTAAATTATGATTGTAAAATAATTTGTAACATATAAAAATTGTGATTTGTGATCAATTCATAATATGTGACCAATTATATGGAATTTGTGACCAAATTATATGAGATTGTGATATTAATAGATTTAATTAATAAAATATATGTTTAATTAATTAACTTATAAATAACATTTTAAAAAATCTGAAATTTTAAATTTTAAACATTGATCTCTTAAATTTGAAATTGGTAAAACTTAACCTCTTAGTTATGTAATTCTCCCTTATTATTATTTTGAACATCTGAAATTTTATAAATTTAATCACTTATTTAAGAATATTGAAAAACCAAAAATTCAATCGTGTACACATTTAAATCCCACATTATTTTATGATTTATTTGTTTTTACTCTGAATAAAGGTTTTCATTTTTTAACATGTTATGATATGAATTGTAATTTTTTTAATACTTTTTAGTTTAATTTTTTCGTAATTAATTATCTTTCTTTAATTTATTTTCCTTCAACTATCTATTCAAATTCTAACAAGGGATTTATAAGATTTCAATAAAATTTCATCTCACATTTAATTCTATCTTATCTATATTTTGGACCATGGGCATTTTGATTAAAAAATGAAAAATGAAAAATGAAAAATAAAAGAATTTTTAGCAAAATGAAATGTTAGAAAAAATTGCAGTTTGAGTCCCTAAGCGTTTATAAATAAAGCACATCTATCCATCATAATAAATATTATTATTATTATTATTTTTATTTTGTTTTTGTAATGCGTGGACAAACATTGCCGCGGCGGCACTCCGCTTCAACCGCGAATTTGGATTTTTTTGGTCTGTCTCTCTCTCTCTAAACTTTTCTTCCCCTTTCAAAACCGCTCTTTCGACTCTGCCTTTATCTTCCACTCCCCTCTTCTCACTCTTTCTCATTTTCCCCTCGAAAACTCCGCCGGTACTATGCTTAACCCTTGAAAAATATCTCAATTTTCCTTTTCACTCTCAACTTCCAATTTTTGGTTGAACAATTGTCAAGATTTGGTACATTTCACGCTTCCGTCTCCGATCGGTAGTTTCTCTCTGCATTTTGTTCCTACAGTTTATGTTATTTTATTTAATTTTCAGTTCGAGTTTTCTTTTGTTGAATTATCATCAAGTTTTGAGGTTTTTTGTGCGATCGAGTTGATTAATTTGGTCAAATTGTGTATTTGTATTCTCGATTTTGGAATTTGAAATTCTTTGTGTTTGAAGTAGAGTTACTGGCAAGGTGATAATGTTACGACGTCAGAGAAGTAGTCAAAACTGGATGTGACGCCGTAACTCTCCTCCCCTGCGGCCAAAGAAAAAGAAATAAGAAATAAAAATAGAGAGACAGAAAATACTTGGTGCTCTGTGATTTATTGAATTGATATTTTTTTTCATTTGTGCTGCCTTAATTATTAGCAAAGTACCAAATACTGGCTAGTTACATTTACTGAATGGGGTTTTCAAGGTTCTAAAGATGCATCCGAAAAGATTGAATTGCTACTGAGGTGTTAGAATAAATTGAAAAGAAACAAATATTGAATACTATTTTGATTCTCTACTGCTGTTAAATATTTGTTGGCAACACCGGCATGTGAACATCGGTTTTTGGTTCTTTCTTTTTTTCATTTTTTGACCAAGATGTAACTGGAAAGAAGTGATAGGGATATAATTGTGGGAGGAACCATAGAAAATGTGTGAGCTGTGACAGTTACTTGTGCCTGGTACTGACTTTCTTGAGCATGTGATTTTTGTTGCTTCCGAAGTAAGGAGCGATATTATGGTAAGCAGACAACTTCACCTTTCAAAAGACTGCTAACCCCCCACTTGCACTGTAAATAGTTTGGACGTAGATTATATTAGCTTTGTTTGACTGTCTTAATAGCCAGGGACTTGAAACTCATTATTCATTAGTTCATTGACTATTTGTTTATCTTCTTTTTATTGTGTTTTAAAATTTTTTTCATTGTATTTCTCTCCTTTTTCCTTTTGAATGCATGCACGCACATGCTTAGAAGCATGTAGCTATGGTCCAGTGTCTTCATTCGGACTTCTTTGGGTTGCTTTATGCTTTTTGTTAATAATACATTTGCTACAAAAATTCTTAACACAAGAAAAATTATCTTTATTTAAATGTAGGATGTCTTTAAAATTTTCTGCTAATTACTTTGCCACACTTATTGTTTGGTTTTAATTGGGTTATGGGTATTGGGAGGTGGTGAAAAAGTATTGAATACCTTTTGGATAACATATCAGATATCTATTAATTTTCTTATGTAGAAGGACTTTAATATTATTATTTTTTTCTTGGCCTGAGCAGCTTTTGAAACGGTTTGGAATAAAATAGTTAAAATCAACTATTACAAGAATGATTTAACAAGCTAGTTGACCAAGTATTACATGCTTGAATAGTCATTTGATATCATTGACACCTTTTTAATTACCATAAAAATAATTAAAGACGTAGGATTATCATACACGCATCTTTACGATCCTAGGCTTCATTAGTTTCCCAGTTAAGATGGCTCATCTAGACATTTTCTAAGGAAAAAGAACTTGAGGTGGAGTGGTAATTTTTTTTTTTTTTTTAATATGTTGTCTATGCCGTCGTTGTCACCTTCTGCCTTTTTCCCATTCAGTTCTCCATGCGGTGCTCTAGTTTAACAGTAAAGTTGTTGGACGTACACATTCCACACATTCAAGTTTGTTACAATTGCAGGCTTGTGATATTTTGCTTAGGAAATCAATATCTTGCTATTTAGCAGCTTTTATATACTTTCCAGCAGCTTGTGCTTTAAATTTTTTCATCTGGGTGTCATTTTTTTTTTTTTTATATTTCTTGATTGCCGAGGGATCTAGTGAAATCAATTGCCTTCATGTCTTTAAAATCAAATCAACAAAGTCATCTCCATTTTTTCTTTTGTAATAAAATATTAATGTCCAAACATGCAGAGTATAAGCAGTTCTTAATTCTATCATTTTTGTTGCAAATGAATTATCAGTTCCTTGTTCTCTTAAATGATTATATATTGATTAAATTGTATATTACTAGCCATTTTTTTTTGCTCTATGCTCCTTTCATTATTTGACATTTACCTGTCTGCTCCTCTTGTAGATTGATGGTTTTGGATTCCATTGCATCCACATTTATTATTTCAGGAGTTATATGTTCAGTTGCCGAGTTTACTTAGCCCTTTTATATGTTCCTTCTGTTTTCAGGCCACTTGCTTTGGCAAGATCTGGTTTTGTAGAATTTGTTTCTACTCAGCATCTTCATATCTTTTTAGGACTTCTTATTCAGTCATGGCTGCTGGCTCGGATGTTGGCCTTGCTAATGGAAAAGTTAATGACCATGTTGATCCTCAGAGGACTTACCAAGTTGTTGTTGCTGCAACTCAAAATATGGGTATTGGTAAGAATGGGAAAGTTCCATGGAGATTGCATTTTGATCTTAAGTTTTTCAAAGATGTTACTGTGACTACCTCAGATTCATCAAAGAAGAATGCTGTTATAATGGGAAGAAAAACTTGGGAAAGTATTCCCCTCGAGCATCGTCCTCTTCCAGGTCGGCTCAATGTAGTCCTGACTCGTTCAGGGAGTTTTGATATTGCAACTGCTGAGAATGTTGTGATGTGCGGAAGCATGAATTCTGCTTTGGAACTGTTAGCGGGATCTCCTTATTGCCTGTCAATCGAGAAAGTGTTTGTTATAGGAGGTGGAGAAATTCTAAAGTGAGTGAATCTGTTTGTTTACTATGTCATCAGCATTGGTCAAACGTTGGTCAAACTTATTTTTGACTCAAAACATTTTTTGTTTCTGCAGGGACACCCTCAATGCACCTGGATGCGATGCTATTCACATTACAGAAATTGAGGGAAACATTGAATGCGACACTTTCATCCCAGCTATTAATAATTCTGTATTTCAGCCATGGTACACATCTTTTCCATTGGTTGAGAATAAAATTCGATATTCATTCACCACTTATGTCCGGGTGAGGAATTCAGTAGTTACAGACTGTAATCCACCAGATGATGTGACTCCTCGTAGTAGCCCTGGTTCTGCTACGATTGGGGACAAAACGTTCACTTTCTTACCTAAAATGATTTTTGAGAGACATGAAGAATACAAGTATCTGAGACTTGTTGAAGACATAATTTCTAATGGCACCTTAAAGGATGATAGGACAGGGACTGGAACTCTGTCAATGTTTGGTTGTCAGGTATCGCAATTCTACATCATGCCAGGCTGGTAGATACTTTTAAAATATTATCTTGGACTGCTTTTATGTTATTATTGATGACTTGATGTTGTCTTTTGCTTTTTCACAGATGAGGTTCAATCTTCGAAAATCTTTTCCTCTCCTTACAACTAAGGCACGTTCTAAAATCTCTTGAAAATTGCATAGTGGACTAAAATGAATGGACCTTCTTACCATATCACTTGATATTCATGTATTCCTCACCTATTTCACAGAAAGTTTTTTGGCGAGGGGTCGTTGAGGAACTTTTGTGGTTTTTAAGTGGTTCAACAAATGCTAAGGTGATTCTTTTCTTTTCATTTTAATGTTTGGATAGTTCAGGCTGTATTCCTTATCCCGCTTTTCTTATTCTTAGATTTTATTATGTTATGTTGGTAGTTGCTACTGTGCATGTTTGATCTGTTATTTATCAATTTGGTTGTTTATTTAGCCTTAACATTTAGCATCTACAGTTCTGATACACTTCTAATATTACAGGTTCTACAAGAAAAGGGAATTCGTATATGGGATGGCAATGCATCTAGAGATTACCTTGACAGGCAATTACATGTTCTTTACTTCGTTACTTGGCCTGATATTCTTTTGAAGCAATTCAATAAAAGTTTAGGAACTTATTTTTTTGTACTTCAGCATTGGTTTGACTGAGAGGGAAGAGGGTGACTTAGGACCAGTATATGGGTTCCAATGGAGACACTTTGGTGCTAGGTTGGTGAATCTTTTATGCGTTGCTGTTTCATATCATGCTTACTTTGAAAGCATAATTTCAATTTCACTTGGTTGAATTTTGATCACAGGTATACTGACATGCATGCTGACTATACTGGGCAAGGATTTGATCAGCTGATGGATGTTATCAACAAAATAAAAAACAATCCTAATGATAGGCGGATTATACTTTCTGCTTGGAATCCTTCTGATCTCAAATTGATGGCACTTCCACCTTGTCACATGTTTGCACAAGTTAGTATAAGAACTGTTTTTCAAAGCATATGTTTGAAGATGTAACAATGAAAGCTGTTTTTCGATGCTTCCAAATATGTTCTCCTCTTCAGGTGTTCCTTTCATATTTCTTTTTGCAGTTTTATGTGGCCAACGGGGAGTTATCTTGTCAAATGTATCAACGCTCAGCTGATATGGGTCTTGGAGTGCCATTTAACATTGCATCGTATGCCTTGTTGACATGCATGATTGCTCATGTTTGTGGTATGCTTTCACGAAAATTTAGTTCACCATTAATCATTGTTGAGGATTAAGTGAGTGTATTTTTTTCTGTTTAGTGATTTTGAAGTATTATTTCTTATATTTGGGCTATGTATTGTTACACTTGACCACAATAATGCACATAAATAACGAAATATGTTAATGGTGTTACAGTGAGTATGGAGTTATAACTGAACAGTAATGTCCCTAGATCTAGGAAGACTGAAAAAGGGACTGAGAATACTGGGTTCTAGTTTTTGCAAATCACATTAATTTTGTAGAAAGTCCAAACCATGATCAATGCAGCTTCCTTGGAATTGATTTATTAAGTTGTTTTATGTTTGTACTTTTCTTCTTGCAATTTTCTCTTTGTAGCTTACCAAATTTGTTGGAAAATGTTGCTATTGTTGTATTCTTTGGATGTTCATATAGGTATTCTCCATATACTCGAGAATTAATATGTATTATTTTCCTGAGTAGGTAGAATTCAGAATGGTAATAAGGATTTGCACCAATGCACAGGGATGAATCTGTTTGTTGCTTGCCTTGTGCAACATCAGACATAGTCATTGTTTATGAACATCCCTACATGTTTTAAGTATTTGCCTGTATTCAACATCAACATATATATTTGCCTACTCGCTGTCTGTTGATTACCTTCCGACTCAATGTCCAAATCCATGTACAGATCTTTCTCCGGGTGACTTTGTCCATGTGATTGGGGACGCTCATATTTATCGCACTCATGTCAGACCTCTGCAGGACCAGCTTCAGAAAAAACCTAGACCTTTTCCAGTGAGTATCATCTGTGTATAGCTAGGTGTTTAGAAATTAAAAAGGGGGAATGTAAAATCATAATTTTACTGACCTCCCTTAACTCCTCAACCCCCCTCCTTATATTCGACATTCTTTTTCTGTTTTTTGGGTCTTTTTTTTTTCCACGGGGGGTGGGGTGGGGGAGTTCTTGGATGTTCATGAATATGGCATATGTTACAGCATGTGTGGCTAAGCTTAAAAATTGAACTTATAAGTGAACTAGTATTTTTGAAATAAACAAATTTTTTGAAATTAACTAATCTTGACAATAGGTAAAAGTTATTACTACCAAAAGAAGTAAAAAAACATGCTCAATGTCTCTCACTTTTTAAGTTAAAAAATGTAGTTTTGAATAAGTAGTTCTGAATAATTTAGTTTTGAAATAAACAATTTTTTTTAAAAGCTTAGCCAAACATGCTCAATGTCTTTCACTTCCCTTGATCTAATCGATAATATAAATGAGCAGATGCTGAAGATCAATTCTGAGAAGAAGGATATTGATTCCTTTGATGCTGCTGATTTCAAGCTTATTGGGTATGATCCTCACGAGAAAATAGAAATGAAAATGGCAGTATAGACTTGCTAGTTTTCTTTACAAGTGAGAAAGGAAGCATATAGAAACTGTTCTTTTCATCTTATTTTTTTTTTTTTTTGTTGTTGTTGGATTAAGTAGTATAAAGCACGTTTCAAATAACTATATTAAAATTTCACCTTGGAGTTGCATTTAGACGTGTTAAGTGCGCTTTGAAAGTAATATGTACATCAAAATTTTAGTTTCTTTTTTTATATTTAATAATATTGAGTCCAACTTACCAAACACTTCATTTATGAATTATTAATTACGATTTACAATGTTGCAGGTAATGCTGGTATCGACAAAGTTATCTTCAACTAATGAATTGCAAATTAGAAGCTTACTGTCCTTAGTTTCATATAGAACTTTGGTTTTAAGGTGATTTTAAGTCATGTAATTGACTTGATTTCTCTCTCTTTTTGAAGAGTACTTGCCTTTTGTTGTTTTCTCTAATAATAGTCGTACTCGTTTTTGAAGTTTTCTTCAACAATAATGTTTGGTGTACATCATGGTTTATACCATTGTTTACACTTTGCCACATGACATTACACTATTGGATAGTTAAAAAGAAAACAGTTTTTTTATTCAATTATTTGTTGACAGCAATGATAATGTCAACAATGGTGTAAAAAAGTGTACAATGGCATAATCCTTTTTTCAATGCTGCCCATTTGGTTCCTTCCCGTTTTACACTTTCCATGGTATTATATGCAGCAAGGAAAAATGTCTCCGGAGGGACATGTTTTTCACAGAAACCATCAATCTTATCTGGGATGGATTTGTCAATTGTGGAATAAGTTTGCATTTGTACATTTGATCTTATAGAGAAGTATTTAAGCTTATTTTCTTCATTTTGATGTTGGGAAATGTAAATTGATTTCGACTCCCTTCAGGGCCACAGGTGAGTATCCGGCCATAAACTTCAGGACCTCGTGAGATTAGTCGATATATGCGCTAGCTGATCCAGACATCTACGGTCATAAAAAAAAAATGAAATGTAAATTGAATTAGGGTATTGAGACGTAGAATGACATGTTAAAAACGCCGTTAGTTACTACTTACTCGACTTATATTTCATATTAGTCACAGAAATTACTAATAGATAATTCAAGGCTGGCTAAAGGGTGCATCAACGTAGAATGACAATCGTTAAACTCACCTCATCGGTGTGGTTAAAGAAAAAAATTTCATGGCTTTCGGATTGGCTGGCTTGCCTTGGCTTGCTAGAAAAAAGAGGTGTTCACAATGCAAGTCGACTCTCCTGAATTCTTCAGTTCTGTTGTTGACAACTACCTAATCCGAAAGAATATATTGCGACTCAGGGGCGGAGGCAGGGGGGGTCCTAGGGGGACCTGGACCC
>CAIGRS010273429.1:0-12718 GCA_903798395.1 Fraxinus floribunda | reverse complement strand
TTTTTTAAAAAAATGTGAGTTAGACATCTTTTTTTAAGACTCAAGTTTAACGAATTTTTAACTATTTTTCATATACCCATAATGTAGTTCTCGAAATAAACTTTGAGATGACATAAACAATTTGTAGATTCGATTAGCGTACAATCGTAGAAGAATTTTTAAAATTAGCATGTTATCGAAATTCAAATTTATTGTGATTTTGCCCCTATTTGGTGGAGTTTAAAATCAATTTTTTAGTAAATTTTAATAAAAGTTAAATAGTTATGGATTCTATGAAATATGTTATTAAAATTAATTGTTAAATTTGATTAAGATTAAAATTTAGATTTCAATTATTACCAAACATAATTTTATAAATTTAACAAAAAAAAAAAAAAAAAATCTCAAAAGTTAGTGTCGGACCCCCTAGGTCCGCCAGTGATTGGGATATACTCCAATTCCATTTTCTTGAAGGGTGGGTGACAGACAGGGGCGACACAGAACTTTAAAATTAGGGGGAACAATCGAACTTGCAAAGAAGTTGGGAAAAATTTTACAATCGAAAATTTACGTCCAAAAAAATCATACCTCATGTAATTTTGCATTCGAAAATTTATATGGGATATGACTTTTTCAGATGTAAAATTTCAAAAAAAATTTATGTCAAATTCCATAAAATGAAGAAAATTACAGTGAGAAATTTGTATTACAAAAAATAATAAATGTTAATGAAATAATTGATTTTTTTTAAAAAAAATGTGAGTTAGACATCTTTTTTTAAGACTCAAGTTTAACGAATTTTTAACTATTTTCCATATACCCATAATGTAGTTCTCGAAATAAACTTTGAGATGACATAAATAATTTGTAGATTCGATTAGCGTACAATCGTAGAAGAATTTTTAAAATTAGCATGTTATCGAAATTCAAATTTATTGTGATTTTGCCCCTATTTGGTGGAGTTTAAAATCAAATTTTTAGTAAATTTTAATAAAAGTTAAATAGTTATGGATTCTATGAAATATGTTATTAAAATTAATTGTTAAATTTGATTAAGATTAAAATTTAGATTTCAATCATTACCAAACATGATTTTATAAATTTAAAAAAATAAAATAAAATCTCAAAAGTTAGTGTCGGACCCCCTAGGTCCGCCAATGATTGGGATATACTCCAATTCCATCAAGACAAATTGAAGTCAAGAATGATTCCTCAAACTTAATAACGATTCAAAACTATGAAATTGTTGAGGACAAGCTAGAATAGTCAAGATTGTAATGTTTTAGAACATTTTTAGAATGTGATCTATAAGGTGTGTGAAATTGTTGAATGGCAGTTCATGCTATCAATTGAAGAATTGTGTCAACTATGGGAAGAAGGATATGAAGTTCCAGGTTCGAGATAAAGCTTTTCTAAAGACATAGCCAATTAAGTGCGTACTTCGTTTTGGCACAAGAAGAAATTTAAGATCTCATTTCATTGGACTCCATGAAATCTTGAGAGAATTGAAAATTTAGCATATTTTTCGCATTACTACCCAAGCTCTCACATGTCTATAATCAGTATGTGCATGACCCTGGTCATTTAGCAAGCTAGCAATAAAATGTAAGAAGTGCAAAAGGGACACCATGCCTAAATGTTAAATGATCATTTTGCCCTTTAAGAAATTTGTCAAATCAAAATCAGATGTTGGACTTTTGATTAAAATATAGATTTTTATATGGAAATCCTTCTTGTGTACATTTATTAAAGGTATAGGACTGCACTGCATAATTTTGAAAGATTTGAGATCTCGACTGCAAATTATCCTTGTTTTTATTAAATAATAAATGTTATAAATCATTTTGCCCCTTTTAAAATGAGTGATGCTATTCATAGTGAAAAACTATTGGTAGCCGTCGTCCTACATGACATATATGTAGTAGTTTGTTATCTGATATATTAATGTGATATTTTTTTTATTGTCTCATACATCAAGTAACAAACTGTCACATGTATGTAACGTAACAAACTGTCACATGTATGTAACGTAGGACAATCGTCGTAATCTTAACTATGAATGGCATTATTCTTTTAAATTTGATCAAATTATGATTAAAAAAAACTTGACTTTCTATCAACTAACGGATTTTTGACAAAAAACCGTCTAGAGGTCCTATTGCACATTTTTGAAAAACAGATTTTTATGTGAATTTCTTTATACCCCTAAAATTTTCAATTTCTTTCTGGCTCTGTCCCTAGATGTTGGGAGCTTAATGTATGATCAAACTTGCATCAGTCCACTCCACTCACTAATTTTACTGCTAGACTATTGGGCAATTATCAAGGTAATCTAGTGCTAGATCATTGGAAAGTTGCAAAGAAACCCTAACCCCAGCTTAAACGTGTTGATGGTCTACCTTCAACTACCTGTTCCTTTGAGCTGGATTAGCAATACGTGGAAGAGTGCAAAGCAATTTGTGATTGTTGCATATACCTTGTACTCTCGATCTGTAGCATGTTTTGAGGTTTACCGTTCAAAGATTATGATTGTGGAACTTTATCCAAGGACTAGAGCTACATTTTGTGAAATACATAATCTTTTTTACGTGACAATGTTGTAATGTTTTAATTACTTTTTGTCAACTTCTAGGAACCATTTTTTATTCATTAAAAAAAATGCCTGTTCAATTCTTCATGATCCTACTATTTTTGGCGCATTTTACTTACCGCCTTACCGGAGCTTTATTTAAACTATTACTCAAGATTCTTTTTCATACTACTAGTCGTACGAACGTACAATGCACGGGATATTAATGGTATTGTGAGATGTCAGTAAGTTTTTATCTAACATAATAATTAGTAAAATTTAATAATGATAATATTCTAGCAAGATTTAAATGAAAAAAAATTGGTAGTCAAAATTTGTTATAAGAAATTAATGAGGACAATATTAATCATTTTTAGCCTTGCTGACGTTTCAAAATATTTACACACGCTTACAAGAAAGAAAGTTTAATAAAAAATAAATATTATCTGATAATATTAAACACGCTAACTTTACCAACAGTTCTATTTTGAGGAGTCATGCAAATGTTGAAGAAAAAATTTCATCAAATATTTGGGGGCAACACCCCAAATGTGATTGACTTGACAGGTCGAGGGGGGCAGCGCCCCTCGTGGGGGTTCGGGGGCAACGTCCCTGACGAGGATCGACATGTCCGGTCAAGTTGCGGGGGTCGACCTAAGTAGAAACTTAAAAAAGCACAAGAACTTAAAAAAAGAAAAGAATAAAAAACTGAAGAAAAAAAATTCTGAAGAATCCGCACTGTGGGGAGCAATGCTTCGCTCTAATTTACGACATAATCATTTTTATCTTGTATTCTAATTGTCATATACAAGTCTTTCCATTAGAATGATATGTTACACAATCTTAAAGATATGTTGTCCAACCCAACTTGCAGCTGGGTCACAATTTCTGCCAATGCCATTTGGCTACATTCCTGGAGTATTTCATTAATTTCTTTAAAAAAAAAAGTATCCTAATAAAAAAATTGAGATTATTTCTCCATTGTTCAACATAAGTGAAGAATCAATAGAAACTACATGCTTTGCTTGTTTTTCAGCATGATATAAATCCAAATCTGTCATATCCGACAAATCGATTAACAAAATTCTATCTTTTTTATTTATCTCATCCACAATTTCACTTCTTAATTGTTTGTGTCATATACAAATCACAATAATTAAAATAACTCAGAGAAAATGAATTATAAAAAAACTGAATTGATTGTATAATCTCTCATGGGTGTGATGTTTTCTTTGTCTGGTGTGGAGGATATTGAAATCGATGATATGGAGTTGTTTCTAAACCAATTCGACGATGTTTCTTTTTTTTATATAATCGCATGGCTGGCTTTACTTGCTGTGCAAACTGGAACTGCCTCTGCAATTTCAGCAGAAAACAAGCGAATGAGGAATAAAATGGATAGAGAAGTGATCTACGAGAGATATTTAATGAACAGTGGAGATATTTATGGATGAACAGTGCACAACCAGTTATTGAACAGTGACGAACCAATTTAAGTGAAATGGAAGATGCAAAAATGAATAGTGTTTTGATCATCCTCTCTTTTATAGTAGTAGTGATTGACAATAGAAAAAAAATCTTAGAATAAGTATCTAATTCAATGTCTTTGTTGCATGTGTACCTCAAACCATCGGGTCTCATCTCGTGTGGTACCAATCTATAGGTCCCAAAGGGAGATGAGACCTCCAAAGGAGCGGTGGCAAACTTTGCAATTACAAAAAGAAATTCAAGCGATACTGCTTAAAGGAGCAGTAATAGGTAGGGCAGGTTAGATTTGAAACCCGTGAAATTTTGTACCCAAAACAAACGAGCTACCATGCTGCACCACAGCCCTTCAATTGTTCTACAGTATTCATTGTAGAGAATTCCCGAGACAATTTGTTTTCTTTAAAAACACTCCCCATTCATTAAACAGAAAAAAAATCACAAGATTTTGTGATTCACCATCGAATTTATGCCAATTCCTAGAGCTCGGATCAATGAAACTTTTTCAAACACAAAAATCACGAGTTTACAAATATTTCTATAAAAACATTGAATAGATTCATTTTTGGAAAAAAAAAAATAAAAAAAAAAAAAAACAAATTGATTCCATTAAATAAAAATATATGAATCCAACCCGAAATAAAACTACCTCCATATTTCAATTAAACCTCAAATTCTTCAGTCAGTAAAACAAAACCTACAGTTAAGGCAACTTGACAAAATTGCTCGAGCAGACCAAATTGACTGCTGCAGTTGCTACAAGGAGGAATAAATAATCCTCGGTCAGAAAGCCACAATCTTAATAGAAAACATTTACAATTTCCCACTAAATACCTAATCATCAACCGTCTGAATTTCCCCCATCATTATTCGGTTGCTAACGACGTTGAATCCAAGCACTGATGGGCTTACCTTCTTCCCTTTCTTACCCTTCTTTTTGCCTCCTTTTGGGGTCCCATCAGTAGCATCTGCACCACCTTGGTTGGAGCCCTCAGCGCCAACATAGTCAGAAGTCATATCTCCCACAACCGAGGCAGTGGCTTTTCGATCATTCCGTGTTTTGAAGGCAATATCAATAACATCCGTAGGAAGAAAATCTTTGTAATTTAGAAACTTGTCGATGAACTCACGGTTGGGATCAAAGGTGCCAAGGTTCTCTATTAGAAGAATTTCAGCTTCCGCCCTTGATTGCTTTATACAAAATTCCAAGAAACTTGTATCTAGAAAAATGAAACAAATGATCAGCATAAAATTTTCTTAAAATGGCTATCTTAATGCTTATTATTAACACACAGCAACTTGTACAAACCTTTTGACCCAACAAGTCTGAAGCACTCGCTCTCACACCATTCCTTAAAGTCCATTGCCTCTGCAACAGTATGGTGAAAGAAGCTGATTCATTCTCCCAATTCCTTTTTAAGATAGAGAAATAAAAAATAAAAATTGTTCCAATAGTGGTTTACCTGAATTCTTAGTCAAAGCGTCCTTCCCTCCCAAGGATGGCTGAGCAGAAGCAGGTGATGATGATGAAAGTGAATACTCCCCAGGCCTACCACCAATAGACTTCTGTCGATTCAATGACTTTCCAGGAGTTCCTTTGATTGGGGTACTTTTGCTTCCCCGACTGCCTTGGCTTCCAAGTTGAGGAAAATCTGACCTGTGGGCAATACAGATAGCAACTTAGCTAACACAGAGCCATTTCAAACCTGTCCATGCACAATTAGAAAGTTTTTTCCTGAATTTTAGGAGAACATAGACAAACAGTTGTGTCAAACAACCATGATGTCTTAAAAGAACATCCTCAGCTTATTATCCAAACGGAAGTACCAAGGTTTGGTTCCACTACAGCAAGACAAGTTAATTGGCGACAATACAAAAAGGAACATCCCGTATAACGAAGCCCAAGGACAAGTTCAGATTCAAATGAAATTAAGCCACTATTAATTGGAGACAATACAAAAATGAAGACAAATTAAAGAAAGTTTTCTCAAAATCTTCTCTCTTCCCTACCCACTCTCCAACTGTACCTCACCTTCACCATCCTACATATGCACCCATGCTCCTCACTCAACGTGATAACCTCCAGCACCAAATCCCAACTAAGCCAACTCATCAACCACCACATCATCGGATCAAGCAGCAAGTCACTAACTCATTGCCACCATCCGATGCACATCATCTTCTCCAATTAAGCATACATGACTAAACACGTAAACTTATTGTCATTATACTGCCTGTATTGCAAACTGTGTTCAGGGCTGGGAGAAAGAAAAAAGATACAGATAAAGCTTCATTTGTCCTTCTCATCTATCGATTTTATTTTATTTATTTGTTTGTGGAGGTACTCATGTTTTTCTCAGATAGTGCAGAAACTATGTAATTTCAAGAAAGACGGCATAAAATGTGCAATGAAGAGATGGAGGGCAGGGGGTTAAAGTACGGATTCATTACAAGTAGAAATGTCTGTGAAGGAAAGGACTCATCACTAGTAGACATGTATGTAATACCTTCATGAGCTTGAAATGGAGAGATGCAGTGCAGGGGTTAAGGTAGGGATTCATTACAGGTAGCAATGACTGTGAAGGAAAGGATTTGTTGCTAGTAGACATGTCTATAATACCTCCACGAGCCTCACTTTTTGGTAATTCCTTGACTCATCCTCCCTCAGCACCCCCTATATTACCCCACCAGTGGATCTTACAAGATCAACACTAATGGATGCGTCAAGAATGGATTTGCTAGTAGGGAGGCATTATTAGAGACTAAAATGGACATTGCATTAGGGCTTCTCGTCATCTTATGGAGAATGCCTTATTTGGAGGTTGAGTTACGAACCATCTTGGATGGAATTTTACTTGCTCGACAATTTGGATTATAAGACATTTTGGCGGACACAAACTCATCTGTGTCCGTTCACTTCATCACTAGGGGTGGAGGACCATATGCAATTCAAATAGTTCTTGGACAAATTAGACACCTCTCATTTGACCGTCATTTTGTTTCCGAACAAGGTTATCGCTATACTTGCATCGGAGAGTTGAGATCAGCACCCTTATCAGGAGAATAAACCTTTCGACCTATCACGACAACTTCTGGCTCTTGTAGAGATGGACAGCTATGGGCTTTCTAGTATTAGAGGATGTTAAGCCCCTGTTTGACACCCGTTAATTTCTCATTCTTATTCTCATTTTTCATTTCAACTACATTCTCCAAATAAAATAATATTACACAAATCAAAAACTTTTGATCACTTTTCCACCACACATTCTTGCATCAATCACTATTCCAAAATTTCTATTCTCCTCAAAATTAGATTCAAACACAAGCTAAATTGATTCTCACTCACTATTTTGGATTGGGAATAATTCTTTCCCTCTTAATCCATTCCTTCATATGTTGCATTGTTTTAAGTGAGGTCAAGTTTATGCCCCCATTCCCCTTGTTCTCATGAGTTTGATTTTATATACATGGTCGGGGAATCCAACCCCCATTAGCCTTCCCTATTGGAGCCTAAAAATTCACAGGGGCTGCGTTGATGTTTTGTTAAAAAAAAAAAGAGCAGATGAATATAATTACATCTTCGAACGTGCAAGCTTGCCCATTCTCTTGATTCCATGTTTTCCATTATGCCATGACAGTAAAAGCAAAGAACATTTGTCCAAATCCTAATTACGGGTAATTAAGTTGCTTACAAATAACTAAAAATTACGAAAAATTACCTTAGCTCACAGCACGCATAAATCAGGGAGCATTGCATCAATCCACATAAAAGCAAAACACAATAAAAAATTTCTATAGGAGAAAGAACGAAGAACTTTGTTGTTAATGCAAGCATCAGATTCAGAATGATGAAATCAAGTCATTTGATGCTCATAAAAGACGTAAGAATAGCAAGAGTGAAAGATTCATACTGCTTTGCCTCATGGTTAGGTTGTTCAAACGGGCCCCAGAACAGATCATCATCAATTTTATGTTTTTGGTGAGAAGAAGTTGACGAGTTGATTTGGACAGAGGATGCAGCTTTGGCAGATGACGAAGATAATGACGATGAAGGACCAACTCCATGGCCAGGTTGGTTTATAGCAGGTTTCTGAGGTATCGGCATTGGAGTTCCCTGTGGTCCAGAAGAAACAGTTCTTTGTTGTTCCTTAAGGATGTCCCTCATTGATGTTGGCTTCTGGAGCTTCACGGAGTCAGTGGACCAGGCAGGAGCAGGGGATGGATTTGTTGACTCTCCCTTCCAGATGACAAAATCCCCCAAGGAAGGGCCAGAGGGAACTGCAGGTAAGATTTCCTTCTGCTGTAGCTGATGAGAACGATTGCCTTTGTCAATGAAATTTGATCCAACAGACAAATCAGGTGAAGCAGAAGGTGCCGAGACTTTAGCTCCCGTACCCTTGGCTTTAGCAGACTTTTTACGACTCTTTCTGGTATCTTTAGCATCAATAAAGTTATCATCATCCACTGAATCAATTTGAGAATGCTTAAGAGATGCAGGAGGTAGACTAGATGCAGCATCAGAATTCTGCATCTCATTTTCACTTGACTTGGTTACACTAGTTTCCCAAAATAGATCATGTGACTGGTGGTTCGAGGAACTCTCAGATCTTCCCAAAATTAACTCAGCATTGGCAGAATCTTGTAGTGTTTCACCAAGTACCTTGTGATCTGAATTCACAACAATCCCGGCCCAAGGAGTAGAGACACTCGTGGGTCTCAGAGATGGTGAGATCTCAGAAACTGCCATTTCTTCTTCTTGTGCTCTCCTCTGCTCCTCCTGTTGAATTTCTGATAACGATTTTGGCTTGAAACCAGGAGTAGGCTTCCAGGCTCTTTGTTCAGTATTTACTTGTGTATTGAACTGCGACACAATTTGTCCTGGTTGACCCCTATTCTTGGAAGCCTCACCATCATCTGCAATCACATATGCAGGCAATGAGTTTTGGCCCAGCGAAAAATCGATACCATCAGAAGTAACTTTATCAGTTTTCCTCTCTCCTTGAACAGTATGCATCTCAGATGTTGCATTATCAATATTTGTCCCCTCAAACTCTGACGACTCTGCCTTCTGGGTCTTAGAGACTCCCTTTGCTGAGTCAGATGATTGTGCATTTGAAGCCTTCTGCTTTTTTGACTTCTTGGCAGATGATTTTTTCACCTCCTGTGTTTCAGCCTTTTTGGTTTCCTTCACCCCAAGGAAATCATCTTTTTTATTCTCTCTTATATCTTGGGGTTCCAATGCTGTGGTTGGAGACACTACAACAGCATTTGCCTTTTCAGGAACCAACTTATTATCCCAACCTCCGGCCAATTGCAGTGCAGCTGATTTTACCAAATGTTCCCCAGGTGGAAAACTTTGAGCATCAGCAGATGATGCAACTCTGATGGGTTGATCATTATGTGATTTCTGCTCCAATGGATATCTATTTACCATTTCTGACAGGGGGAAAGTATCTGTGATAGCTGTTGTCATTGGAAAACCCTTCTGCCGCACGTTATCAACTTGTTCTGGCAGAGAGGCATCCGAGCTCCCTTGATGGACAGTATTCCCAAAAAATTGATGAGACAGATGCATAGAAGGGGATTCAGATTCAGAACCAACATTCGAGCCATTACCGTGGGAAACATTAGAAGGTAAAATTATATTAGAAGTGATCTCATCTTGCAAATTGGGAGTGGAAGCTCTCTGAGAACCAGTCCGAAACAATTCATGAGATTGCTGAAACTGAGCATGATCCCTAGAAGCATTTCCAGCTGCCAGACCAGAAGTTTGCAATTGTACAAATGGTGACTCGCCAAGCCTTTGGTAGGGTTGATGCTCTGAGACCAAATGTGAAAGCAATTGTTGTTTCTGGTGCACTAAACGTTCCTGCTCCTCCTGTTGCTGTTGATGCTTAAGCAACAACAGTTTATCCATAAGTGACAGCTGCTGTGATGCAACTGGGGCCTGGGAGTGCGGCTGCAACAAATATGGCTGTTGCAACAAACTTAACAGTTGTGGATCTTCAGTGAGACCAGAAGATAGTAACTTTTCTGGGGTTAAGATGCTAGAAGGATTATTAAGAGATTGGTCTAATAAATTTGTCAACAATGAACTCTGTGACTGTAGCCTCTGCTGTTGTGTTCCCAATGCAGCTTGGGGAGGAAAATTCTGACCAGGATGCACATCCAATTTATCCTGACGTGGGTCCAACCCCCCTTGAACTGGAAAATTCAACCAACCACTAGTTCCATTGTTGACATTATTTGTAGATCTGTCAGGCAAGCCTTGAAGTATAGACATTAAGTCAACATTCTGAGAACTAAGCTGTGCACGAGCGCTGTCTAAAATTGACGAGTTAAGATTTGAATGTGCCAGTACGGAGTCATTTACAACATCTGTCTGTGCCGAATGGGAAGCTAAATCTCTTCCAGGCCAATGTGAATAGGGACTTGTCAGAGATCTCTGCCTCTCCAGTGTCGTTTTTTTTGCCAACAGATAAGGGTCATCTCCACTACCTGCTCCCACAGGAGGCAATGCATTTGAATTGATCCCCATGTATCCCTGCATACCTGTAGAGCAAAATAAATGTTCGTGTAAGATTAAGAAAATGGGAATAAAAGAATGCTTGATATTCAGAAGCCAAAATGGTGTTTTTTTACATAAAAGACACAAACCATCTGAGAGAGCAAACTTCTCAAGTGAGGCACTACTCATACTGCCAGACATCAGTGACTCCAAAAACCTGTTCTCAGCCTCCATTTTCTGACCATGTACATATCTTGGCTCATTCTTTATCACATCAGCCTCACTTGAAGCTGAGTGAAGCTTCCCAAGGCTATTGTGGTTCAACATACCAGATGCATCTTGAATTTCATTAGGCTTAGGCGTACTAAATCCAGGAGGTGGTCGAGCTTTGGCACGCAAGTGGGGCATTACATCCCCAAGTAAATAGAATGGGGAGTCAGACGGTGCACTAGCCAGGCGAACTTGCAACTCTATGCCAAAATAACCAGCCTCGAACCATCCAATTATATCGCTCCCAGCAAAAGGACCTTGAAGTTCACCTTGTGGGTCCTTATAGTAAAGAACTAGGTCCTCCGGAGATGACAGAGTATTCTTGCGTGATTCCAGTTCCCTGTCCAACACTGCAGATGGTTGCCTTCTCATAATAGAATCACCACCTATCGACCATTTGGGTCCTTCTCTTTCGGCATTTGTTGAATCTGCCATATTTTTCTCCCATACACCGGTCGAATCTTTCTGCACTTCTTTAGATGTCTCTCTCAAATCATGAATAGTTGACTTGGAACGCTCTGGGAAAGATGATCTCCAAGCACCCACATGAAGTATTGAAGAATTTCTTGGCAAGCTTGATTCTCTAGTGGTGTTTGCATCTTCATTCTGCCTATAAGAAGCGCTATCTTCTTCCAGAGCTGAATGACAAAGCAATAAGTTGTTTTCCTTATATTTTAGCTATTATATTAAAATTAAAACAGAATGGAAATTGATGTTTTAGATTTCAATTTATGCTTAAAACAGAATGGAAATTGATGTTTTAAATTTCAATTTATGCATACGTAACACGCAGGATATGCCGTGCAAAATTTATTGGAAACGAGGTTTTTTGTTTGATCCCATGCAGGGGATGTCTTAAAAGTCAATGAGAAATAAAACTACAATGTAAAATCAACTAGATCCAAAAAGACATCATAATCAACAAATTTCAGAAGGCTCTGACCAGAACATCCTGGCTATCACAAGAAATTGAACGGTACAATTTGATCGATTGGAAATTCAACTGTTATATTATTATGTTATCTAAAAAGTCATTTCTGTGACTTCTTTTTCCCTTTTTTGTATACATATGATTTCAACATATCGGACCACAGTTATCCTACACAGTCAAAGAAAGAGAAAATTGAAAACATTGACTGCACCTTCAGGATTCAAATTGTGATCAGCAAATGCCCGATAATCCTGCATTGTCTCCACTTCGGCATTTGGCCAAGAATACATATGCTTCTCTTGGGACAAACTTTCTGAATAATTTGAATAACCACCTTCGACAGTGTCCACATTTTCACTTTTAGGATCATCAAGCGCAACGGGCAAATCATGTATACTGCCTATTCACATAAAATAAAACCAATACAGATCAAAATAAGCCAATTTTTCAGTCACATAAAACGAAAATTTGATTGTGCACGTGCAAAAATATCCGAATATAACAATACCGATCCTGCTTCCTTTTGACTGCACAGAATCAGTTGTGGTTCGACCAACAGATCCTTCTTTAGCGATCTGTGGAGTGCCACTGCTCATGATTTCTCCATTGTCAATTCCCTTCAAGATAACCTACAGACACAAGCAATCAATTTAAATTCCGAGTAGAAACAAACCGAATTTCTTAAAATGGTAGATAATATTGTTTACCAATTCTTCAGCAGTGGGAGCGCAAAAAGCAAGAGGTTCTAAAGGTTCTTCCAGAGTGAGGGAAGGTACTTGATCAACCTCCCCTAAAAGCTTCGCAAAGGATCTCATATCAGTTATCCTGTACATATTAAGCAAATTTATCCGGCTATATCTTAACGAAGAGTGTTCTCCATGGCCACTTTCATCATTTTCTAAAAACGATCCAACTGGCTGTGGGGGAATATAAATATTGGTGACAGAGCTCCCCCCAGAGCTAATCTTTCCCCTAC
>CAIGRS010273424.1:0-14462 GCA_903798395.1 Fraxinus floribunda | reverse complement strand
TAAATTAAATTAGGCAAAACAATTCAATCTATATGATTAGAAGTATAAGTGTAAATAAATCCACGGAATTATGTATGACGTCTAGAGTAGTAGCAATTTGATCTCGGACTTGTCCCATTAGAGCTATTTAACTAGCATCAAAACTAATGCTCTTTGGTTGCAACGTAAGTCGCAAGTTTGTGAAGGAAAAAAAAAATTCATTTACGACTTCGTATTACAGAGATACGCGTGCACACACTAACATAAAAAACACCATTTTGTTATATACGCGTAAAATGAACCAACTTCGCTGCCTTTTAAGGCAGCCAAAAATTAAGGCATAGGATGAGTAACGTCCATCAGTAACTTGATCACATTTTACACCACTAGCCATTAATAAGGAATTAAGAATGAGATATAGAGAATATACAATTTATTAAGAAGATTGGTTTGCAAGATGATTCAGATGCAACCACTTAAATCTCAAACTCCATGACAAACTTGCAAACCAAAATTCGGTGTAGTCTGAAACATATAAAAATAACCAGCAGCTTACTGGAACTCATTATATCATCAACAGGTGCAAGATGCCGATATTGAAAATAAAATAAAATTACAAAAATCTGCTCACAGAAGACAGTTACGTGAACTCTTAAAACTAACAAAAATTCAGAGGTTGAAAATCATTCTTTTCCAGCTCTCAGATGATGCAACAAGATACACCTAGGTGTTAGTGGCCCTAGTGTATATCTACCGGCTAGAATGAGCTGACAGCATTGTGATCAAACCTCTAGCCATCAGTTCTGTAATGGCCTTCCTAGCAAGTGATCCATTGATCTGTAAATAAATACATAATCAAATTTAGTATCGCTGCTAAGCCAAACATTATTATACCAACATCCTATAAAAGATAATCAAGTATGGCAAACAAAGATAACGTTGTAGCCATCTAATGGTGATGTTCATAGAGTTGAGATAGCCCAACGACTCTTAAAACATGTCAGCAAGGGACTATTTTCAGTTAACATTATAGAAATATTACATACAGATGACAAGTATATTCAAAAACACAACCATTAACTTTGTTTTCAATAACAAGAACTATATCATCCAACAATTTAGCATTCCATAGTCTGATTGTAATAGTGAAACAAAATAAACATAACAGCCAACATATTGCTATTTTTAGTCAGACGACAGCATCAATTGTTCTACCCATTTCAGATTTTGCTTGGCAAATAACATCCATTCCNTTTGCATTCCATAGTCTGATTGTAATAGTGAAACAAAATAAACATAACAGCCAACATATTGCTATTTTTAGTCAGACGACAGCATCAATTGTTCTACCCATTTCAGATTTTGCTTGGCAAATAACATCCATTCCCAAAATAGCTTGAGGGATACACTCATGTTACACTGATGAAGAACCAAAGAAATTTGATCCAAAGCCTCATTTCAATTAAAAATTGTATACCATTCAACTTCCCAAAAGTGTGAGTAATAATAGTGATTTACTTGAAAATCACAAGTCGCCAAATTAGCAAGACACAACTCTCCTAAGAAAATTTCATACAAGTTATAGGAACAAATTATCAAGGGTAAATATTAAGAATCTGAAGTACCAAAAACACATGCCATCATGTGTGAGTAAGTTCAATTCAAAGAGATTCACCAAAACTTCAGAGAAGACACAAGTAAAGAAAAATTAAGAAGGAATCTACCTAATGTCTAAACTTAGAAATGAAAAAGCTTCTCAAACGACGTTCCATACTTCTACTAGAAACTTCACAATAAAATCAACTCAAGCTTCAAGAAATGATATGGATCCAATTGCACCAAGACCAGAGTTAACTCCAATGACTTACGAAAACCTAACACCACAAAGAGCATATTATGCGTAGAAAATAGATGCTTGAAAAGTACTGTAAATCCCCAACAAGAAAAGGGAAAATAAGAAATGCACAACAAAGTGATATGATTTCTCATGGTTTAAGTTAAGCCTGATGCCATAAGAATTGGTTATAAATTTTAATGTATATCATATACTCCCACGTTTATTACACCATGACTTAGTTTATGGACCGGATTTTAAATATCATTACCATCACGTGAACAACAATTGAAGTGCATTCATTTACCAAAAAAAAAAATGGAAAGGAATTCTAACATATCTAAGAAAGTACCTCAAGCACTTTGATGCACCAACCCCACTGGTATTGCCTTCTTCTTGGACCTCCTCCACTTCAATCGGACCAAACGCACCATTTGTGGGCTCACTTAACAACAATGCTTCAACCTTATTATCAATTACCGCCAGTTATAAATGAGGAAATCACCACTTAAATTAATCAAAAATTTCATCAATACACTTCCCCAATGACCTAAGAGTTCTAGGTAACCACACGTTTAAAAAGAATTTAAGGTCAAAAAGAATTTCACGAAATTGAGGCTGACCCATGGTAGAAATAGATGCACCTGGTTGAGAGAAATGTTGTGGTTTGGCCATGGTAGAACTAGATGCGCCTGGTTGAGAGATATGTTGTGGTGGTGCTCCACGATCGAGAGGGTGGCTGGATGTGGAAGTAATTGGGAAAAAACCGTGAATGTGCTCGTGGTTTTGGATGGGAATTGAAGCTGTTTCCAGCGGTCTGGTGGGCAGGAAATGGTAGGTGATTGTAGAGGGAGATGAGGGGGGCCAGTGGTGTGGAGGTCCGGCGGCTTAGGTGGCAGGTGGTGGAAGTTATTGATGGAAAATTGGCAGGGAAAAATTTTGGGTGATGGAAAATCGGTAGGGAAGAATTTCGGGGAGATAGAAAACGAGGCTGTTTTTGGCCATGGTAGAACTAGATGCGCCTGGTTGAGAGATATGTTGTGGTGGTGCTCCACGATCGAGAGGGTGGCTGGATGTGGAAGTAATTGGGAAAAAACCGTGAATGTGCTCGTGGTTTTGGATGGGAATTGAAGACGTTTCCAGCGGTCTGGTGGGCAGGAAATGGTAGGTGATTGTAGAGGGAGATGAGGGGGGCCAGTGGTGTGGAGGTCCGGCGGCTTAGGTGGCGGGTGGTGGAAGTTATTGATGGAAAATTGGTAGGGAAAAATTTTGGGTGATGGAAAATCGGTAGGGAAGAATTTTGGGGAGATAGAAAACGAGGCTGTTTNAGGCTCCTCTTTTGTGAAGAAAACACTCAAAACGTGCTTTTAGGTAGCCTCCCCACGCCCACGCTTGTGTCGGCACTGCCCCATCTCATTTGTCGTCGGTTGCAGTCGTAGATGAATGGGACATCGGCGTTATGAAGAAAGAAGGAAGAGAATGTTTTGGTCGTTTTCCGTGTTTTCCAACTTTCCCGTGTTTTGAACAGAAAACGGCTAAAACGTGAAAAACATTGTTTTGTGTTTTTAGTACAAATATTTTTTTTGTTTTTCAAAACGTGTTTTCGAAAATAAGAAAGAGAACGCGTTTTCATTGTTTTGAAAAATTGAAAACAGAAAACGACTTGAAAACGATAAAGAGAACAGGGCCTAAGATGCCGATCAAAACAATAATGAACAATCAACCTAACAAGAAATATAAGTAAAAATGAGGTTTCATCGTAATTCTAGCCACAAAAGGTTTAACCAGACAATATTGGATTGTACAAATACAAGTTCTAGGATGAATTTATAATCCAGATGAGTTGATAGGAGAAGAATAAAACCATTAATGATGAATTTCTTCAACAATCCCGGATCACACTGTCTTCCCCTTCAAGAAAACATGAGAGATGATGAAAACACTCCTTCTATTGCTCTCTAAGATCTTCTATAATGTGGTCTTTTTGTTTAAAATAGAGTACCTCTATTTACCTAGGAAGTTGCTCCTTGAAAGATACCCAAAATGTCCTTTACTTTAAGTCAAGAATCAAATTCCTGAAGCTTATTTGATCGAGCTACGAGGACTTGATGTTCTTGAATTCTCCAATCCATGGCTGTGAACTCTAGTTTGCGGGCCAGGCACAACTCGGTGTCCTATTTTCAAATGCACATAACCTTTGATCCACAACCGTAAATTCAGATCCCTTTCTGTGTTAAACTCCAAATTCAATTATTTGTCTAATAGGATATCATTTGTTTCGCGAGGATCTTTTTACTAATTTTTATGCTCTATTTCTTCATATGTTCAGTTCGTACATTCTTCCCTTCGCTTTTTTGGTCCTTTTATGTCCAAACTTCCTTCCTTTTACCTTCAATCTTGTAAATAAAATATAGTGAATAGAAATTTGCTCAATTAATTTGTTGGGTTTTGTGACCCAAATCTAGTTCAAATTGGGTCTAGGGCTTCGCGTTGTGGAGTATTGGGCTTGAAGATACCAAAATAGGATCAAAAAAGGAAAAGAAGACGGATTGACGGCGTTGGACAGACGCCCGCTTATCGCTTGAGCGAGAGAAACAAAACTGGAACAAGGAGTTAATCGCCCGCATGTCGCCGAGCCATTGCTCGAGTGACAGGCTAGGGCCGCAGATTTGTTTACTTCTTTTTCAGTTTTACGCGATTTAACCTAGTTTCCATGTTTTAGGTTAATTCTGAGGTTTGGACATGTCTCCTATAAATAGTAGACTTTTCATTCAGTTTCAAGGGCAGTAGAAAAAAACAAAAGTTGTATTTACTCTCCATTGGTTGTCAATAATAAAATATTCGGTTCCTCTACCAATTCTTGTTCGCTTTCTTTTAAATCTTGTTCTTGTTTATTCTTTTTGAGATCTATACTTCATATAACGCCATATCACCTCTTCGAATCTCTAACATAATTCAATTTAAATCTTAATTGAGGACTTAGATAATGACATACTTATCAAATATCGTCAAACTTACTTTTGCTAGTCCCAATCAAAATTATCTGCTCAACTCTTTAATATACACGAGCAAAATAAAAAATAAAAAAATAAAACTAAAGACTCACTTCATTAGATGTCTTATCAAGAAGATTTCAATTCAAATATGAGCAATTAATTCATAATAAGCTCCCAAAATAATGCTACAAAAAGAATTGGACTTATCCTATATCGACAGGTATGTGCACATAGTCAAATCCAATTATTATCTATTTCCAGTTAAAACTGCATAGAAGGATAAACTTTAAACCCTTAATGGTTAAATTTTTCCATTTTCCTTTCGTATAATGCACACTCCTTACTTGATACTTATTCTCTCCTTGAATCACTACAATAAAAAGAGTCATTTGCAACATTAAAATGACAACATGTGTTGATAAATGTTGCTAAAAGGGACTTTTTGCAACATTTTAGTAAGTGAATGTTGCCATTGCTAAAAGTCTCACTTTTTCGCAACATTCGACAAACGTTACGAAAAGTCTCACTTTTCGCAACATTTGGTAAACGTTGCGATAGACCCATTTTTGTAACGTTTAGTAAACGCTGCTAAAAGTCTCACTTTTCACAACATTTGACAAACGTTGCATTTGGTAAACGTTGCTACAGACCCCTTTTTGCAACGTTTGTCAAACGTTGCTAAAAGTCTCACTTTTCGCAACGTTTGACAAACGTTGCAATAGACCAATTTCAATTCCAACCCAACACCATAAAAAATACCCTGTTCATAACCCACCATCCCAACCCGCTCGGCTTCAAACAGGAAGAAGAAATCTCGCTTTTCCTCATCTCCATTAATCCCTGTCGCACTGGCTATCGCATGAAAATCCTCAAATCGCCGACCCTAATCATCTCTAACCTCTCTCGCACTGGCTTTCCCAAATGCCCAATCCCAAATTTAACCCCTCCTTCATCCTCAAGGCTCAAACAACTTCCTCTATTTCTTCGTCTGAAATTCTTCGCATCGCACCTGAAGGCTGAAGCCTCGTTTCACTGCTCCGCCTGCGTCCGACTCATTCCCCTGCTCCGCCTGCTGGTTCCCCTGCTCCGACTCGTTCTCCTCGCCTCGCCGTTTTGCTGCGAGCTGTGAAGGGAATTTCCTGGGCTAATTAGTAAGTTTTGGATTTGATTTCAGTTCAAACAAAGGTTTGTTTTCTGATATCCTTTCTTTGTTTGGTGATACAATTTTACTTTTGTCATTTATGAGTGTTATTTCCTGTGTGGATTTGTGTGAGGTTTAGCTGATTTTGAGCTCATATTTGCCTCGTATACATCTCTTTATCTTGAACTGATTTATCTGTATTCATTTTTGCTGGTCCATTTATTTTGTGCCAATTCTGGGTTTGATTTCTTTTGATTGTTGTTATCATTTTATGGTACTTTTAGTTTATTCCTTAGAGGTTGTCTCAATTGGATCTGTCCATTGGAATGATCAAAACGTTTTGTGATTTGATAAACCCTAATTTAAGGCATTGGAATTGGTGCTAAAGATTACAGTATGTGGCTCTCATTCTCAATGTTATAATTGAGTTTTCTTAATGGGTTTTTATTCAATTTTTGAGAAGGAGATTAGCTCTGAAGCTACTTAAAGTATACTTAGACTTATCCCCTTACTGTCAAGTACTTGGTAATCATGGTTGCATCTCAGTGTTTATTATGTTGATGTATGGGAATTCGTTTCTTGCTTAATTCTATGGGTCAATTTGATTGATGCTAATTTCTATTGTAAGTTGAAATATATACCCCAACAAATTAAACAGATAGTGAACATGTACTGAAAGTAAAGATTTTTCCTTAACCTTTCCTTTTGGTAATAGTGATTTGACGAACTAAAACTTATTTAGGAGTAAAAGCATTGACCAAATCAATTCTGAGCAACGGAACTTGATTTATCTTTTAGATTGAAATATGACCTCATATGGCTAATATGATATGAAATATATTTGGTCTAGAATGGTTTTTAATTGGTAATAGATTGAAGGATAAAAAAGGCTACAAAATAAGAGTTCTATTGCTGTCTAGGTATGCTTTGAAAATTAAAATTTAGAATTGAGGAAGAAGGGTAATCCCATGGTACAAGATCCATGGTACAAGATTGAACCCAGAATTTTATATATGCTGCTGACATTAATCCCACTGAAAGAAGTTCTTATTGAAGACTATATGTGTTGACTGAGAAAGAAATTGAGTCTAAGTTCTTGACAATGTAACTGTAAACCATGTAGGAGTAAATGTAAGAGTTGACCTAAAACTAGAGCATTAAATCTCGTTTCAAAATTATGCAGTTAATCATTTCCCTCCTTTAAGAAACTAATATAGATTCTGCAAGGATGGAACTGGGCGTAATATTTTAAGTGATCCTGGTATAGAGCTCCCACTATATCTTGAAAATCTGTCTCTATATTTCTGGCAGTTTTTCCATATGAAAAATCCAATAGTTGTATTCACCTGCAATGTAATGGACATTGGCTTTCCATAGGGGTTAAGCCGTAGGATGTGGAATTGGTTGTTTCCCAGCAACCTTCCTAGGTGTGGCAGTAGTGTCATTAATTGTACTAAGTGAAGGAAGTAGGGGCATTTCTACTTTGAGCATTGAACGAATTGGATTTGTTAGAGAAGTCATTGAACAAATCGACAGCCTTCAATGCTAAGATTATTGCCTCATTCATGGTCTAAATGGATTTCAATTCAAGCCTCTCCTGTATAGCATCTTTGAGTCTGTTATTGTATCTTGGTTCAATAATGACAGTAAGAGGTCAGAATCACTTTTTTCTTTTATCTGAATAGTGGTTACCCGTGGAAGCAAGTGGCCCGATCACATATGCTACATATTCTTGTGATAGTCAATCCATATATGTCAGTTTTAAAGATGGAAGTGTTGCATATCAATTTGTCAATATTTTCAATTTTTCGTGGTCTTCTAAAGTTGAAGATAGAAGCAAGATCCAAGATAGCTGCTCATTTGGAAGCCATGGAGTTTGATGTTTCTCTTGTTTGCATGTAGTGGTTTTTATGTCTATTCTCTAAAAGCTTGCCATCAAAGGTTAGACTACATTTTTACTGCTCTCTCATGTATTAAATTCATAAACACCACCTTATTCAATTCAGCTAATTACTAACAAGGTTCTGTTTATCGTAGCATTAGCAATTTTCAAGGTGACAGATTTTGTTCTCTTCATTTTATTCGTTTGGATTTCAGCTCAATAATGGAAAATGAACACTTATCGATGAATGCAGATGAATGAAGAAGAGCATTTGATGGCATAATAGTCTTTTTACCGTTAGAACGGCGTTAACAGATGGGAGCAATGAGCATGATTTTGCTAACTATTTCTAATACAAGGGTTATAAGCCATCTATTATCTTGATCTTGTTTTTTTCTTGCTTTTTTGTTCCATATTTTGAAGATGGAAGTGTTGCATATCAATTTATCAATTAACAGATTTCTGGGTGATTTTCAGGTGGTGAGCTTGCCTGCAAGAATTGATCTAGTTCAGACTTCAGTAGTCGTCAGTCTGCATGGGCGTCTCTTTATTCGTGTTCATAGAAGCAATCTCTACATTTGCATTAGCAAATTAGTTCTGGACGGTTTTTTTAAATTAGAGATTGGAACTCATCAGTGAGACACTATAGTCGTTTTTTTGAAGCTCCTTTTTATTTAAGTGGTGTTGTATCACATTCTAATGTTCAAGTGTGTGGATTCAAAATTTTGTAATGAAATTATCAATTTTTATGCAATTTCAAAATTTGTTCATAAGTTGTATTTTTTTTTTATTTTTGTCAATCTATTTGCATAAATTGTTGTTAAAAAAAAAATACCCTACGGCAACGTTTACCAAACGTTGCGAAAGACGGTCTTTCGCAACATTTGCCAAATGTTGCCGTAGATAGCTACGGCAACGTTTGACAAACGTTTCTAAAGGCTATCTTTCGCAACGTTTGGCAAACGTTGCCGTAGATAGCTACGGCAACGTTTGCCAAACATTGCCATATCTCTATGGTAACGTTTTTTAAACGTTGCCAAAATTTTTTGGCAATGTTCAAAAAACATTGTCGTATCTCCCTACTCTACGACAACACCTCGATTTGTAAGACACGTCCAAACGTTGCCGTAGGCTATTTTTGTTGTAGTGAGTGTTATTTCTAAATGTTACCCCAAATTACTTACTAGTTTTTCGCTCAAGTTCGATTGGTTCGAACAAATTTTAAAAAAACTAGTCAGACACATGATGATTCTCTATAATTAGCATTCAAGTTTTCACAATGCAAGTCAAACGCACTAGTTATCGATTTCCCAAAAATTTTAGTGTCTGTCTTAGTCCCAGTATGTCTTCCGTTTCATGCACGTGTTTTTATCCCTATTTTTGAACTTGTGTTCTTTATTTTTGTTTTTTTTTTTCTAGATATTTATTTGGTTTTCATATTGTGATCATTTATAGGGTTCTTTGTTTATGCACATGCAATATTGGTCTGCAAATTATCTCCATTATACCTGAAAGAGACATGAAATA
Source organism: Fraxinus floribunda (assembly GCA_903798395.1). NCBI lineage: Eukaryota > Viridiplantae > Streptophyta > Magnoliopsida > Lamiales > Oleaceae > Fraxinus > Fraxinus floribunda. The sequence continues at coordinate 5,103 of CAIGRS010273424.1, read as the reverse complement.
TAATTAACTACAAAAGGGCCAGTTGCACAAAGGAAAGTATGAAATCCCGTGGGAGCTTAGGCTAACATATTTTCATCGGGTTTAGCCTAAGCTTTGTGCACCTCCTCCTTTTTGAGTTTTACTTCCAGTTAGTATATGCTCAGTTGGCCTCCAATTTGAAGTCCACTTTTTTATTAACATTTATCTCTTCATCTACTCAAAAGCATTTTTCTTGTATAGGTTGTCTCTCCTATGCACAATAGATGATGATATTGCTTTATCATCGTCCACCCTCAAAATTATCTCATCCTTTTCCATATCAATTAGGGCTCGAGCTACAGCGAGAAAGGGTCATCTCAAGATCACCGACATGTTTTGTCTTCAATTTCTAGTACAAGGAAGTCTACCAAGATGATCAATTTGTCTTGATGAGCACATCTTCCACCATGCATCGGGGCTGCTTGATTGATCAATCAGCTAGTTGAAGAGAAATAGAAAATTGCTCTAAAAATCCTAAAAATTGTAAAATAAGACCTAAGCGAAAAATACAAAATAAAGGTTAATAGTTAAGAAAATTTAGGTTGCCTCCCAATAAGCACTCAGTTAGAGTCATTAACTTAACTTTATGAGGATAGCCCTCATAGTGCAAGTATATTAATCTGCTATCAAGTTTTGATGGATATTGAACAAACAAGGGGAGAAGGAAACCGATTTTCCATACATAAAATGAGTAGAAAGATAGGCTATATAAAGCCATATCACAAAAGATTTTAGCCAATCACATCCTACTACCACTTTTCACATATGACAGTCCACACTACTTTTGTAGACTTATACTATACTAGTAGTAGCTCCCAAAAACAATGGTAGATTGACAAAAAAAAAAGTGTCACTACTCGACTACTTCAACACTCCTCCTTGACACTTTCGTTGGAAACACAAAGACGTCTTCTTAGTGTTTCAAATCTCTCCTTTGGTAGTGCCTTAGTCAAAATATCAGCATATTGATCAATTGAACACTAATGCACCAACTTTATTTCCAGAAATTCTTGAGCTTGCCTTATTGCATGATACTTGATCTTGATGTGTTTTGTCCTACTATGAAACACCGGATTCTTCACCATTGCAACTGCTGATTGATTATCACAATAAATGACTGTTGCTTTAGTTTGTCTATGGTTAAGATCCTCTCGAACTTTCCTTAACTAGATCGCTTGATTGGTAGCCTCTGATGCAGCTATATATACTCTACTTCAGCTGTGGATTGTGCCACAATTTCTGTTTCATGGTGTTCCAGTAAACAAGACTTGATCGAAGATAAAATGGATACCCAGAAGTGCTTTTCATGTCATCCAAGGATCTAGCCCAATCACTGTCAGTATAGCCAATTAAATTCAAGCTTTCTGACCTTCTATACCAGATTCCCATCTCTGCACTTCCTCTGATGTATCTCAGAATCCTCTTTGCAGCTTGAAAATGTAACCCACTGGGTTCTTCTCTGAATCTGGAGAGCAAATTTATGGCAAAAGTGATGTCTGGCCTGGTGATTGTTAGATACATTAGACAACCAACCAGCCTTCTATATGTTTTTTCGTCAGTTTTCTTGCTTTCATCATCCTTTACAGGCTTTAAGTTCTGAACTAGTGGAGTACTTACTGGTTTGCAATTCTCCATATTGAATTTCTTCAAAATCTCCTTGGCATACCTCTTTTGACAGACAAAAATTCCTTCTTTTGACTGATTTATTTTCATGCTAAGAAAGAACTGCATTTTCCCAAGGTTAGTCATCTCAAATGCTTGTTTCATTTCATCTTTCACTTGTTCAATTAGCACTTGACTGCTGTCGGTTATTAAAAGATCATCAACATATAAGGAAATGATCATCACATCTTCCTTCACATGCTTGATATAAAGTGCTTGCTCATTAACATTTTTATTAAAATCAAGACTGCTCAAATGCTCATCAATCTTGCTGTACCAGGCTCTTGGAGCCTGCTTCAATCCATATAAAGCCTTCTTCAACTGATAAACTTTATCCTCTGCTCTAGCTACCAGAAAACCATCGAGTTGATCAACAAATATTTCCTCATTTAAGTAGCCATTTAAAAAGGCTGACTTAACATCCAACTGGTGAATTCTCCATCCCCTTGAGCAGCTGTAGCAAACAATAATCTGGTCGTTTCATATCTTGCTACTGGTGCGAAAGTATCAGTATAGTCAATGCCAAATTGTTGAGCATATCCCTTCACAACCAGCCTGACTTTCAACTTATTGATTGAACCATTAGGATTCAACTTGGTTTTGTACACCCATTTGACCCCTATCACATTCTTATCTTTTGGCTTGTCTACTAGCACCCAAGTCTCATTCTTCTCAATCATATTTAAGTCCTCCTTCATTACAGACATCCATTCCTCTGATTTCTCAGCTTCTGCAAAGTTTGAGGGCACCAGTTGAGCTGAATTACACTGGCATATACATCAGCTAATGGTCTAGTCCTTAGCACTTCATTTTCTGAATCTGAATAACTTTCAGGCTCAGCTTCTTCTTCATCATTACCAGCATCTTTTGTTTGGGAAGTCAGTTTGGGAATCTCAGAATTATTCACAGCATTTGATTCTCAATTCCATGATGCTTCTTCATCTACTTTGATATCCTTGTTGGAGATTATTTTCTTGCTATGAGGATTGAATACTCTATAGCATTTGGTATTACTGCAATAACCAATTACTACTCTAACTTCTGGTTTTTGACTCAGTTTATCCATCTTCACATTAGGTATATGAGTGTAGCAAAGGCTTCTAAAGACCTTTAGATGAGAGACATCTAGCTTCATTCCATACCAAGCCTCAAATGGAGTCTTTTTATCTAAAGATTTAGTAGGTAACCTATTAAGTAAATAGACTGAGGTACTTACAGCCTCAGCCCAGAACTCTTTAGGTACATTTTTCTCCAACATCAGACATATGGTCATCTCCATAACCGTTCTATTTTTCCTTTCACAAACACCATTCTGCTGGAGAAAGTATGGAATGGTCAGCTGATGCATTATCCCCATATCATCACAGAACTTATCAAACTGGCTGTAACAATATTATGTTCCATTGTCTGACCTTATAGATTTTATTCTACAATTTCTCTCGTTTTCAACCAAGTTCTTAAACCTTTGAAATACTTCAGTAACTTCAGACTTCTGCCTCAGAAAATATACCCAGCACATCCTGGTTAGATCATCAATAAACAAAACAAAATACTTGCTGCCATTTAGAGTAGGTGTTCTCGTTGGACCACATGCATCTTAATGGATAAGCTACAACTTATCTGTAGCCCTTCTAGACTGATTTTGTGGAAAAGGCAACCTAGTTTGCTTTCTTAATTGACAGATTTTACATACACAGCCTTCACCCTTACTAATGTCAATCAAATTTTCAACCAAGTCTAGATCATGCAATTACCTGAGAGATGTGTAGTTAGCATGCCCAAATCTTTTATGCCACAGTGAAGACTCAATAACTATACTTGTAAGTGCCTGATCACCTACACATTTCCATTCTAAAGGAAAGCTTCTATTCCTCATGCCAATAGTCATTACTTTTTGATTTTTTTGATCAAATATAGTGCATCTTTTATCTTTAAATACCAAGGTATAATCTTTTTCAATTAATTGACCAACACTTATCAAATTTTGATCAATATCAGGAACATACAAGACATCAAAAATATACTTGGTACTTGTCAATGTCTGCACTGATATTTCACCAACTCCTTTCACCTCTACAAACTCTCCATTCCCAACTTTAACTTTTGATCTGTAGCCTTCATCTAGCTTTACAAAAATGCTTGAATTGGAGGTCATATGGTGAGTATCCACTATCCAACAACCACATTTCATCACTGATGCAGGTCCTTTCATTCATTGCTGTAAACAAATGCTCCTCATCCTGATGAGTTTCTGCCATTTGAGCTTGCTGAGGTTCTTGCTTCTCCTTCTGATTTTTACACACTTTTTGAACATGTCCAAATTGCTTACATCCTCTGTATTGGACTCCTGGCATGTACCAACACCATTTGAGAGAGTGATAAGTTTTCTTGCAATGAGGACATGAAGGATAACTATCATTTTTGCCTGTAGTTCTGCTGCTTTCCCCTTTCTTTTTTTCAGGTTGTTGCCTCTTCATACAAAAGCTTGTTTGAGCTTTATATTTCCCTTTGGCAAATAAATCTCCTTCAACTTGTTCTTCTTGTCTAAATAGCCTTATTTGCTCAGTTGCTTGCAAGGCATTTATGAGCTAAGATAAGGTAATAGCAAACAAGTCTCTTGAACCTTCAAGTGAAGAGATCTTTGCCTCAAATTTCTCTGGTGAACTGATAGGGACCTTTTCTACCACTCTCTTATCTGGTAGTTCATCCCCTAACAGCCTGGTTTTGTTCACCGCTTTCATCAATCTGTCTGAGTAATCTTTAAATGATTCAGACTCCTTCATCTTCAGTGTCTCATACTCTCTTCTAAGGTTGAGAACTTGCATTTACCTTGTCCTTGCATTTTCCCTAAACTCCTCAAGCAATCTATCCCCAGGTGATGATTCTGGTAAAGATAACATCATAAATAGCTGATTGAATACAAGATAAAGCCTTGAACTTTTTTGTAACCTCCACACTATGTTGCTTCAGCTGAGCTATAATTGGATTTGCTCTAAGTGGTGGTAGTTTCTACTCTTGATTCTGTGATTTCCTACAGATCATAGGCTTTCAAATAAGCCTTCATCTTAGCAGCCAAAAAATCGTAATTTTCTCCATTGAAGGCTGAAGGAAGAGGTGCTGAGAAAGCACTAGAGGCCTTAAATCTCACTTACTCGTTTGGTTATTGAAGGTTAGTTCTTGGTTTTCTCTCAAGAATCGCTCAAAAACAAGAGAAAGACAGGGAAACAAAGCTTACCGGATTCACATATACTTACCGATTTTAACAGAAGAATACTCTGTTTCTGCTCTGTTTTTTCGAGCAACTTCCACCCTTTCAAAGATCGATTTCTTTTGCTCTGATACCACTGATGGATATTGAACAAACAAGAGGAGAGGGAAACCGATTTTCCATACATAAAATGTGTAGCGACCGAAACCTTTTAA
>CAIGRS010273404.1:0-13909 GCA_903798395.1 Fraxinus floribunda | reverse complement strand
TTAGTGGTTTAACCGGTTTATGACCGGTTCCCTTGTTTGCTTGAACAATTGATTCAACCGGATCGGACCAAGGTCCGATTCGACGTTTCCGGTCCGAACCGCCCGATCCGATCCGATCCGATTTTAATAACTATGTTGGTCCGATCCGATTTTAATAACTATGTTAAAATTCTGATTTTATATAATTTTCACATCTTAAAATCAAAATACAATTGATCAACTAGAATTTAATCTAAATCAACTACGAAAAGCAGCCCAATCAAAGCCTTAGTAGGGTTTTTTTTTTGAAGAAAACAATCTTATCCAAAAAATTAGAGGCCGGAAATCTGAAATTGCTTACATGGGACCCAGTTAGGAGAATTGGGAAATTTGGTTAGTAACGTTGTCACTGTGTCTTAATTAGCTTACAATATTTTAATTCGTTGCAATCAAGTTATCGTACTTCCAAACTGGTTTAGATTGGTTCGATTTCACAATCAAAATTTTCGAATTATTAATGCAAATATAGGACACGGTTCTATGATAAGAAATTAATACTCATAAAATAAAATAAAACCCCTCATTCATTACAAAAAACAAGTTCCATCTTAATACAAAATATTTTCTAATAAAAATCATTCATCAAATTAACGATAGACATAATTAATTAAAAAATATCGATTGTGTTAGAATCGATTTTCGGTTCTAGGTATGAGAACCAAAACCTAATCAAAACATGTATATTCTTAATTCGAGAAATCAATACAATTTAAAATAAGATTTGCTCTTTACCCGAATAATAACCCCCTCACAAGAGGTGGACACGAGCAAAACAAAAAATTGCATAAGCCCCTTCTGTGAGGGATTGTGATGCGGGGTTCACCTCGGATGTACACTTAATAAAACCCATTTAAAATTTAAAATCGAACTAGCAATTGGTTTCGACGGTCTCAAATTTTAAATTTCAAATTCATGTTTCTTTTTACTCGATAGAATAAATTTACAATGCAATAGAATCTTCATCTCTTACTCACATCATAATAAAAAGTAAAAACTTTAGTCTTAATCACAAACCCTAAAAAGAATATGTCTCTCTTTTAACTAAAGTTTTGAAGAAAATTTCAAATATTTTCAATCAATTAATTTTGTAATATTCTCAAACCAACAGGTTCTTCAACTATAGTCTCCAACAATGGCTTCTTTGATCTACACATGGACAGCCGGTGCTGAAACTCCGGCGTTGAAAATTCTTCAATTTCATCCAGATTCAGTTTTGGCACCGGTTTATCACTACATTCCGGCAAGATTCTTACACTTCCGATCGACGCTGGCCGTTTCGCAGCTGAATTTGCTGTTAAAAACAGTGCTCCCATATCTGAAGCTGTCACCGGAGTATTCAATCTCTTCATCGGAAAAAAGACGTATACATTTGCCATTTCGAGGTCTTCATCTGCATTTAGTGCAGAAAATCTTCTCCCAATCTGAAGGGATTTTGTGTTTACGAGGAAAGAATTTGGTGTTTCCAGCATTAGTTCTGCAGCTTTTGTAGGCTCGTAGAATTGTCGGATTTCACCTGCTGGAAAAATTACCTTTGCTGCCCTGCCGGAATGCTTACCCGCTGGCGATGACAACGTGCAAGAAATGTAATTTCCCATCGAAGTAAGCAAATTTCTTCCAAAATAAGCAGATAATTTAAGCAAGAAATGTTCTGATATATACGAATCTTGAGCAGTAGAAAGGAATTGCTTGAGAGTCTTGAGTAGTTGAGAGGAATTTCTTGAAACTCGATGAGAAATGTGGGAGTTTGTGAAGGTATATAAAGGCAATTCAAGAAGTAGAGTGAGAAAGTTAAGAGAGAGAAAATTCAATGTTCAATATTTTAAGACAGTTGTACGATATGGTATAAGTCATAATAGTTGAGTCCGCGTCCCATAGAACATATGAAAATATCGTAAAGAAATGGGATGGAAAGAGCAAAAATACAGTTGTTCACTTGATATGCACTTTTGACTTATTTTGGGAAAGCTTATTACTTTTTTTTTTTCTTATTAATGGCGTGTGGATCCCACTACTTGGCTGGAAAATGAACCTTAACAAGATTTAAGCTCACGTTTTTATCTCATTTATTGACTAAGCAAATAAAGGAAAGTTTAGATTTTGTAAAGAGGGTTATTGATCTGGGGAAAGTGGTTTGGGATTACAAGTTAAGAAGACATCTTTGTTGATTTACTTACTATTTAAAATTGTATAACTTATATGGGTAAAATTTTTGAAAAGAAATTTTGTGAAACGGTTCATATTCCACATCTATCACAAAATTATTGATGATTGATTTCTTACCGTTTCATCATTGTCTGTAGAAATACTTTAGCAAATAAAAATGGGTTAAAAATCTTATTAGTCATCAAATGTTTAAAACATGTTACGACTCACCTCATACGACCATAAAAATTCTATATAGCAAACAAGCATGTGGCCTCGCACCACGTCAAAGTATCACAGACTGTTCTGATTGAACCCCTTTGGTGGCTGAACTAATATGTTATCAACCCCATGGGGAAGAACTGAACTACAGGGGGAGGCAAGGCTACAAAAAGAGTTTAGCACAAGATTCTTCAGACAATCTTTGATATGTGATTGATGTGACAAATCGCTATTGTTGTCATCATTTCTAGCCTATTAGGGCAAATTGTGAAGCCTCAAGCTAGGCATTATGGATGGTAAAATGGTATTAGCATTTAATCCTTATAATTGATTGATATCTCCGACAAGAGGCTCAAGTCGAACGTATGAGACCAGGTGCCTCTTCATCCAATGACTCCCATTCAATTTTTTTTTTAACTATAAAAGCTTACTCTTAGTGCCATTTTCAAGGTAATACAAGTTTAGATTCTTAAGCTATAACTTTGTCATATCACCATTTTATCTATCATTCCTCAAGGCCGACCCTCTTTTTACATTGGAGGCTCACGTCTAAACTCTTCCACACATACATATTTATTTTCCCCAACTGACTTGACCGTCTGCGCTCGGCCAACTCCATCCCCATTGGAGGAAGTCACATGTGGCTAACGGTTTGTCCAAGTGTGCAATAATTAGGCTTACGTGAAAGATCCTATGATCCGTTGGCCACATAGGAGATATAAAATTCGAGGTCAACATGTCAATCTAGTTGTTGATTTTTATCATTTTACTCTCTCCATCTCAATTATATAGGCTGAGTTTCCTTTTTCTCTTGTCCCAAATATATAGATCGGTTTCCTAATGTAGAATATTTTGTTGTGTTCTTTTACCAATATACCCTTATTAAATTTTTTCCACTTAATTTGCCAACTTTTTGAAATCATCCATATCACATATTTCTCACTTCTTGGAAACATAGTACAACTCTCATTACTTCTTCTTCTTCAAATTCTTTATTGATTCCAATAATAATTTAGTTTTACANGATGGATGAAGTATTAAATTTAACGATGTTGTTGAGACATTTGGTATGTGGTTGATGACCCTGGTGAAATAACATTAACTACAAATATAAAATGCACATAATCTAAAAAATAACGTTTTTTAGTTTATTAACACAATTTCACAAACATTGTCTGTGTCAAATAAACTTAGTCATTGGACACATCACCAAATATGTTAAATCGAGTGATGCATCTGTAGACAACGACGCAATCGAAACAACTATGTAAATTTGTTGATCATCTATGCTAAAAAATACAAAGGTTCGGAAGTTTAAATGTCCATTTTGAAATCAACAATGTATTTATATTTCAAATAAAAACTATGACCCCCTGTTTGAGCTACATTAAATTTCTCATTCTTCTACTCATTTTCGATCGCACATTTTTCAATAAAATAATATTTTCCATCACATCAATAACTTTTTTTTTCAGCCACATATTCTCCATCAATCTACTATTCCAAAATACATTCTTCCAAAATAATATTCATCAAACAGAATAAAAATATTGAATTTGACTTTTAGAATACAAGAAAACATAAAAAGTAATATTTGTTTTAAGTTGATTTCTGACATTTGATCTAACTTTCCTTAACTATTACATTTTGGTTGATTTGTTGCATCATATGATTGCCAATTCTTTTTGTTTCCTTAAGTTTGCTTGAGATTGTGATATGTTTTCAGTTGAATGTTATAATGTCGGTTGCACATCTCATGCTGACAAACAACGTGAGATTTGATCTTATGCATACAAATTACAATTGCTTTCACATTCTTCCCTTCATTCTTTAAAAGACATTGCTTTTTAACTAGGAAACGATCGATACAAGATTTGAAATTATACCAACTACAATAGATTTTAACTTTTTTGATGACGATTAAAAGCGAGCATAAAAATATCGAATCCCAACTGAATATCAAATTCTTCGAACTTTACTATTTATTTACGCCCTCTAAGAACTTTTTCCTTTCCTCTTCTTTTTACAGACACCAATAATAAGACGGTCTATCTAAAGAGACAATTCTTTTTACATGCTTCACAATTGGCATGCTAGATTTTGAGAGGTACAAACTTATGAACATTTTCTTTAGAGCACGTTTGGGAGTGCTTAAAAAAAGAGCATATTTTCCCACAGTTTTTAAAACTCATTTTTTTTTCAAGCTTATTTTTTATCATATGTATTTCTAATAAAATAATTTTACACTTGAATTCATAACATTTTCCTGCCTTTTAACCATACATTATTCTAAAAATGATTTTTTTTTATATAAAATCTATTATAAAAAACCTCTAACAAATAGAGGTTAAAATTTAACTTATTAAAAAATATAGATTCTATATAATGTGTGGATAAAAATTATATTTGACAAGTTTAAACTAAGCTTTGAATGTATGATTATGAAATGTTTAGTGAAATCAAGTAAACATAAATAATAGTATTATGTAATAAATGTATCCTTGGTGTATAGAATAATATTCAATTAATTATTAGTAAATAATCCTTTAATTCTATAATCATTTGCTATTATATAGATGCTCATATTTGCCATCTCAAAATGATTACATTTGCTTGACTGCATTCATTAGCAAATAAGGAATATAGTATTAAAGCTTTCATATGCTTTAATGATTAATAATAGAGGCACATATTAGGATAATTTATCCTAAATTAAAAATTGGCCTTCAAATATTATATTTCCTCATGAAGATTAATTTTAGCTTATTGCTTAAAGAAACCATGTATTCCAAATTTAGAACGTATTTTAAGCAAGCTTTTATACTATTCATTTATATCTGATTTAAATACTAAACATAATGCAAGTGTCATAATATGTTGTGGGACAACACTTCTTTATATATAAAAAAGAGTAAATTGGACAATATTCTTTCATTTTGACCTTGTTTGATTGCAACGAATTCTATGAAAAATATCATATTCGAGAAAAACGAATTCCATTTTGGCTGTTTGATTGCAACGTGGAAATGAAAATCGAATTTTAAGGTACAACCACTTTAAACTATATTTTCTTTGTTTTCATGGAAAAAGAATTCCTATGGTCTATGGGTTTGGTGGGTTTTTATTTTCCAAATAACATGAAATTGGAATTCATTTTCACATTTGCGTATCAAATGGACCCTTATTTCAAATTTGTATATATAAAGCTCGAAGAACACGCACGACTTGGCTCAGTTTCACTTTCAGTGAAATTCAAGTATTAAGAGATTTTACATGGTTTACTTGACAAATAATCCCCGACTAATGTTGTGGTTTGACTGAAATATAATGTCTAATGTGACATAAGTGCAAATTTGACATTAAATTTTATTTTATTTCAGATTAATCACTAAAGATTTTGTTTGGAGGTACTCTATAAACTTTAACATTTGTCATAAATTTGATTATTCTATTCATTAGTTTGGTTGACAGAAAAACTTGAAGCAACAGTTCAATCAACAACTTAATTGGCAAATTACTAAATCATCATGTCACCTTGCCATAAGTGAAGTTAGGTTGCATTTTATGGACCAGATTGGAACATAATTATAATGGATATAACTAAGAATAATGCTACTTTGTCAAAAAGTAGGTGGCAGATATATTGATATGATAGATGTTGGCAAGATGTTATTTGATAAAAAAGCTGACTGTTTTTTAAAAAGTTCAATAATATATTGTCATATGACATTATATCTATGTAGCATGGTTGCATAACTAAAGTAGAGAGTAATGTAGTGAATCGAGGTCAACGGTTTAAAAGAATTGCCATTTACTATGTATTTTCTCATCTAGCCTATGTTTGATAATCGTGACTATTACTCTTGACTATTTTCTGAATGAAAAACTATAGAGTGTTATCTTTTAAATGAAAATTTAAGGGATACTATCCAAATTACAATTTCATTCTAAATTTCTTATACAACATAATCCAATACTCCAAACATAGCCTTAGTGCATATAAATGGAGTGACCAAATTGAAATAAAATCTGAGTTAATTGGAAAATTTAGACCTTGTTTGGTATAGCTAAAAATCAAATTTTAATAGATTTTAATATAAATTGATGAAATGTGTTATTGAAAAATTGTGAATTTCATAAAATATGTACTTAAAATTACAAATCATGCTACTATTACAATATTTTTTTTACATTCTTGTTTGACAACATATACTTGGTAACATCACATTCATCCATTTCAAAAACTGTTTTTAAAATCAATGGTCAGTTGTCAACCATAATTGTCAACAACGATTGTACTACAATGTTAATTCTAAAATTAATTATTAACTTTAATTTAAATTTTAATCCACGTCAAACATGAGCTTAGTACTTAACCCTAATAATATTAAGGGTTCGTTTAGCAAGATTTTTGAAAAATTAAAAGTTACATCTGAGATTAAGAAACAGCTTTTAAATATATTTGAATAATTTTTTAAAAGTATTTTATCTAACTAGAAGAACTTTTAAAAAAATTTGTTATAAAAAGATTTCTCAAAAAACTCTTTTATAACAAAAAAAACAGGTAACTCACTCAAAAATCTTTTCTATAAAAGGTTGGGGAAAAAATAGAAACTCCATCAAACAAATTTGAAATATATTACTTGGCCCCTGTTTGGTGGAAGTTTTTTTTTGGAAAATATCATTTTGAATAGTAAATTTTTGGAGAATGTATAATTAAAAAGTAAGAAAAATTTTGGATTTACGTGTCAAATATTTTACTATGTGAGTGTGTGAATAAATACGTAGAAAAAAAGTTTCAAAAAAATAGAAAACAACAAAAGGGACTTATTCAAAAAGAGTTAATTTAGTGCTTGAGCTATGACCAACCCGTATAATAAAATAATGGGCTGTAATGCCGCGGCTGCCAGTGTGATAGGCCATTATATTAAATTCTTTATATTAGTTTTTTCTAGTATTTGTACTGTCTTTCGTGGCGACTCTATATATTTAATAATAGTTTGAAAAAAATATATCACAAATTCATTGAAAGTTAGGTAATTACGCGTATCGTGGAGAAATGAGTTAGTTGAAGATTTGTACTGGTAATTACTTGTTAACTTTATGGCAAAATCGAAAAGAAAAAAAAGGGTTGAACCCCAACCTTGAGGGTCCCCTGATCCACGAGTATTAATCACTTATCAATTCTATATTTTATTAATCTCGATAAAATTAACAGTTGAGTCAATCTGTGCGACCATCTTAATTAATGAATAGAACATTTTAATTTTAACAAGAAGATAGGTAATTACGCGTATCGTGGAGAAATGAGTTAGTTGAAGAATTGTATTGGTAATTACTTGTTAACTTTATGGCAAAATCGAAAAGAAAAAAAAGGGTTGAACCCCAACCTTGAGCGTCCCTTGATCCACGAGTATTAATCACTTATCAATTCTATATTTTATTAATCTCGATAAAATTAACAGTTGAGTCAATCTGTGCGACCATCTTAATTAATGAATAGAACACTTTAATTTTAACAAGAAGTTAGGTAATTACGCGTATCATGGAGAAAAGAGTTAGTTGAAGAATTGTACTGGTAATTACTTGTTAACTTTATGGCAAAATCGAAAAGAAAAAAAAAAGGTTGAACCCCAACCTTGAGGGTCCCCTGATCCACGAGTATTAATCACTTATCAATTCTATATTTTATTAATCTCGATAAAATTAACAATTGAGTCAATCTGTGCGACCATCTTAATTAATGAATAGAACACTTTAATTTTAACAAGAAGTTAGGTAATTACGCGTATCGTGGAGAAATGAGTTAGTTGAAGAATTGTACTAGTAATTACTTGTTAAATATATGGCAAAATCATATAGCCAAGAAGTTGGTCAAGAGATTATAAGTTTTATAAACATCAAATCCCTTTTTATTCATATTATTTTTAAAGGATCCGCGAGTATTAATCACTTATCAATTCTATCTTTTATTAATCTCGATAAAATTAACAGTTGAGTCAATCTGTACGACCATCTTAATTAACGAATATAAATTAATTTTAATAAGAATAGATAATGAAAATAGAAGAAAGCTACTTTTAATAAAGTGTAATAAATAAATTGATAGAATTTTTATGTGGAAAAACTAAAGATAGTTGTTTTGATGGGGATTATTCTGAAAAAATTGTGTGACAAAGTAAACTGTGGTTATGTTGATTATCGAAAAAGGTATAATTATTTCGATCAATCTTGTTAGGACGTATGTTCAATTTATTTAAAAAAAAAAAAACTTCTCTTAGATATTAAGATATATTTGATATGATAATGAGGGCGTCGATCATAAAGGCTTGTTGTGGAGGTGACAATGATTGATTGTGAAGCCGTTGGGCCTTTTTTCTTTTTTCTCTTTTGCTCTTTCCTATTTGAAGTGTTTTTTTTTTAAAAAAATATATATATATATAATAAACTGAGGGTAAAAGAAATGGTGAATTTATCACAAATAATAAAATGGAAGGTTGGAAATGGAGTTTTGAAGCTTAATTAGTAAAGTTTAAAAGATGAGTCGAGCAACCAAGATTAAAGTACGGGGAAGAAAGAAGATTTGTCTCGATTCTATCTCTAGATCTCGGCATCTCATCTCTATAATACGACAAGAGTAGGATTTTGGAAAATAGCGATTCTATGTGAAAATGTTAAATTTGAGTTAAGAGAGCTTTATTTTGACAAAATTTAGAGGTAATTTAGGACCATAAAATTCCATTTGGGCTTGATGGGTTTATACATGAAAAAAAATCAGGATTCTAGGCTCCGGTGAACTGTAAATTCGGCTAGGGAATGTACCTTACCAGAAATGTAAACAAAATTTTCATAAAGAAGTGAAAATGAAGGAATATATAAGAGGGAGAGGGTGTGGAAACTGCAATGTATTTTTATCAAAGATATAAGATAAAAATATATGATTGTGTGTAAATATATTTTAAGATTTCATAAAGGAATACACTTGTGTATATTTTATTGAAAAATCATGATCCCATATTTACAGGTTACCATTAGTAATTAATTTATACTACTCGCCTTGGATGATTATTTACATAATAAATTGTCTCGTTAAAAACCTTATTTAGCAAAACATGTGGGATAAAAGAACCAGAGGAAAAAAGAGTACAACAAATTTAGAGTAATAAAACACCGACTCATTAAAACTTTATCAAGAGAATTCAATGGGTCAAAACCTGAGCAAAGGAAACATAGTATAAATATTCCCCTAATTTCAATTAATGAAAATTCTTGTTTCGAGCCATCTACGTCTTGCGCACCAATATCTTCAATTTCACAATTCTGATGAATTATGTATCATGTTGTCTTGCTATAGCTGTTAAGCAATATCATCTTCACACGAGATATTTATCTATTCTTGATTACTGTAGTCAACGTCATCATGATGCTATGGTGAAAAATAGATATTCTTGTTGCTCTATGAAAGTCATATTGAGAGTAAATGTCTTGTAGGGTTAGACAAAAATTCTGAATCGAATCAGACCCAAATTGAGCGATTCTTTTTAGGTTAAATACTCGAATAGGTATCAAAATCAACAATCTACAGGTTTGGTTCAGTTCTCAATTCTAGACCGAGAACCGAAAAAAGGAATAAGAAACCGAATCTCTCCAATTTATTTTTTTAATTTTCTATAAATAAATTTGTCAACTAGTTAATTGAACTCAAAAATATCATTTTCATATTTTATTTGTCAACTAATTAATAGAGTCCAAAATATTATTTTCCCGTTGTCAGCTCAAACCTAACTTTATAATTCAAATTTCAAAGTTGAGTGATCTAAGTTTTTTTAAAATCATTTTGATGTTTTTCAAATAATAGAAATTGAGTGGCTGCGCCATCTTACCCTTTTTCTACCCTATTCATTGAATTTCCTCCACTTTGATTAAGGTAAGTTTCATTTTTAATAATCTCTCATACTCAATGTATAAACATTATAATTTATAACTAGTGCCCAAAATAAACATTTTGTGTTGGAAAATTCTAAAATATTTGGGGGCCATACATAATATATTAAAATGTGTTGCGCTATTATTTAAAGAATATTAGCCAATTAAAATGATCCAATAAAGATGAATTTTGACTAATAGGTATTAAGTTTCATAGAATTAAAGTGTAGAGACATGAAGTTTGTTTTAGATTGATGAAGGGCCGATTTGAAACAAATAAAAGATAATGACCATTCATTATCTTATTATTTATATGTGGTCATGGTCTCCAATTGTTGGTGTGTTCTAGATATTCTCTACATCTCCATCAATAGAGATCAAAATTGGAGTGAATACCACCAATCAATTGGAAAATCCTAATCCATCCAGGCAAAGAATCATATCACTATGGATATATGTATGTTTTATGTTTTTATTGTTTTCTCGAATTTCAATATGGAGTATAAATGTTTAAAATTTATATGAAAAAATGATTTGTATAAAGCATATGGATCGAATTCATAATCCTTTTCGATTTTCTATCATTTTGAGCTCGTGCATTTGTGTGTTTTCCTTTTTCCCACTAACAACCTTCATTGTATAAACATTATTTTCACCATTTTTTATTGAACATTTTCATATTTCTTTTAGTATATCTTCCATATTAAACATGTCATTAATTGGATTAATGTAGTGTTGTTATGAATATTAAAAAAATTAATTATGATACAAAATCAAATGGAACTGAGCCAGATCGAATCAAACCAAACAAAATCGATCAGATTCAGTTCCATAATAAAATTTAGATTCAACGGTTTCACTTACTTAATACTCGAAAATTTTGATTTGATTCGATTCTCTTTAAAATCGAGCCGAACCGGATCGTGTCCGCCCCTAATGTTTTGTAGGTTAGGGTACTTATTACATAAAGAATACATCTAATCAAAGCCTTACTAAGAAAAACTTGGAAAAAATCATGGTGAACGAAAAAGAGTAAATTATTCTTTTGAATATTTTACAAAAATTATCTTATTAAAAAATTTGCCAAAAAAATTGAGTGGGACAAAGCTTCGATCGATGTTAAAAGAGTACATTTTTTTACTCCCCTCATAATAATATTATTTGAGATCGTATATTTTATTTATCTTCTCAATATTGCAACAGATAATATTCTTGTGAATGTGTCACACAAATTCTTAGATAGACACGTGAATACATAAAATGATTAATGACCTTTGCGTAGAATAAATAATACACATCATCGTCGTCGTCGTTATCACCATCATAACTAACTAGTTTGAATCATGAACTATGGTAAATTAGGATCAATATGCATTCATTATTATATCGAGGATAAAAATGGTCATCTTTTAACTTCTAGTGATAAATAACCACTAGGATGAAATGTGTGTATCATTTTTCCATATAAAATTTTTTTAGGTCTTTTTCTCAATAAGTTGCACGATGACCAAGATTACAAATATATTGAGCCCTTGATTGACTCTTATTTCACTCGAAACTCATTTTTTTTCAAAATTTATTTTTAAATATACATTCTCCTATAAAATGATTTTTCATGCAATTTTTCTTATTTTTTAACAACGTGTCTTTCAAAAAATTATTATTACAAAAACGTATTTTTCCAAAAAAAAAATAAAAAAAAATGGATCTCAAACAAGGCCCGAATGTATTTGTTCAAGGGTCGTAGTCCTGTGACAGCCTGTGGAAGGTTGAGCCTGGGCCCTACCACTGTGGCGAAACTTGGTCTGGGCCAACTTCTAATAGGCCGAGGCCATAGGGCCACAAGTTGCCATCCCTATTCTGGTGTGAGCCACACAAGACAGTCAGAAAAAGCATATTTTACTTTTTTTTATTTTTTATTTTTGTTAACATTTTTGGATTCACGTTCGGTGCTTGCTCACAGTCACTGGGGTGTAGTTTTTCTTTTGAAGAACACTAAAAAAGAGCCGAGACTTTGAAGATATTCACGAAAAGTATTAAACAATACACGGATAAATGCTATCTGAACTTGTTTATAGTTGGAGACAATATGAGTTTCTCAAATTTAAACATGCAAAAAAGAAAAAAGAAAAAACCTAATCATCATTTCATGCTTATCTGTTAGAACCCAATTCATAAGAAGCCACCATATTTTTGTAAATCTCGAGCATCAATCTGTTCTCAAATTCAGTTCTTGAATACCCATTTGGAATCTGTCGAGCTTTAGGGATTCTTTTCGATCCCAAAAGATTAATTCCAGAGCCTGTGTTTCTTGCCAGCTTAAGCATCATGTTCATGTATGCATTCTTCAACTTGCACCACAATTTCAATGGCGAACTGAGTTTCAAACGCAGTTTTCGGGTTATTTTAATCCGCCATGAACGCTTTTCTCTGCTTCCTGATCCAAACCTAATTGTTTTCCCAGGGGATAATCTGCTGTAACTGTAACCTTTTCTTCTCCATTTTTTGCCGTTGAAGCTCCCATTGGATGGACTCGAAATCATCTCCATTGTCATCATATTAATCTGCGTTTTATAGAGAGAGAGAGAGATTTTGGAGATTCTTGATGCAGAATTGAAGATTTATACACGATGAAATGGAAGAAATAATTGAGCCTTCGGTCAATAAAGACTGTAAGAGAAATCCAATAATAAAAACAGACACACACACACATATACACAAACGGTGTGTGTATAATATGGAAAATTGTACTCTTTGCTCCCAACTAATTGTTTTGATAGTAAGTTGGTCATTAATTTCTAAAACAAACAAATTAATCTTCAATCATTCTTAATTATAATTGCATAATCAGTTCTCAACGACGAAAACTATTTTAATTCATTTAAAATTGTGTAATAAGGATGGGAATGGGTCAAGGTAGGGCTTGGTTGGCCCTCCCAGCTCCCACTACAATTAGATTTTATGAGAGACGAGAAATATTTTATTTTCTTTTCCATTCCAAGTACTTTTTTTTTTTAAAATACAATTTACATTTTAAAAGAAATGAAAATAAAACTAAAAGTTGAGTAAAGATCATGTTCCTTGTTCATGCCCAATAATCCGTCTGAGTGAGGTCAAGTCATGCTTTTTCCAATCCTGACTAACTCTCCAAAGATAATTTGATTTTCAAATATTTGAATTGAAATATATCTCAATGGTGACCATAAGGATTAAGATGATTTATATAACTTGGGACTAATTTTGTAGCTATAGTGAAAGATTGAAGATCGATTTGTTCATTTTAAGAGAATATGATCAATTTAGAACTTGGATAATTAACTGGGAACCAACAATGCAATTTTCTGGGGAATTTATAGAAATATCAATGTGACGGTCAATCGTGAAATTCTTCATGTTTGTATTTTATTTTGCCAGTCAAAATGGTTTTTTTTCTTGGTATTGGAAAAAGCAATGAATTTTGACTAAAAAAAAAATAAAATAGAAATCTAGAAGAATGATTAATAATTTATTTTTATATAATCAAAGATGGGATCATGGGATCATGGGAACATGTCAGCTATTTTTTTTTTTTTTTTTATAT
>CAIGRS010273372.1:0-14392 GCA_903798395.1 Fraxinus floribunda | reverse complement strand
CCCCCTGCAGAAAGGCATCCATCACTCATACTCATAGTTTCCCTACAAAAGACATCAGATTAGAATGTGAAGATTAAGAGAGAGAATTTGTGGGGTGGCCTACAAAGATTAATCTGCATCAACTTTATTTACAAGTAAACGTATAAATATTAAATATGCAATAATTGCAGAAAATTTCAACAGCCACATTAGGCAAACACTAAGCCCAATCTAAACCACCTTTGACTTATGAAATGCTTTTGATAAACAATTATATATCACCAGCCAAACATGCATAGTGTTCTTGATTTTTGTTCCGCTGTTCATACAACTTTCTGATAATGCCATTTTTTTCTTTCTGTTTGAATCTCTCAGTTACCTCTGTACAATTTTCTTCATTTTTGTTGTCTTCTGCGTAATCCTGGTCCCTACTAGCTTTTGAATGAGTCTTTCGCCCAGTCTTTTTAGGCTTACAGCTCATGTGCATACGTATACACACACACGCTCACACTTTCTGAGATGGTTCTAAAGAAATTTGTGCATGACAATTCATACATATAGTAGATGGGTGAAATTAACCCTACTTTTCCCTTTTCCCCATATCTCTCCCTCTCGGCTGCTGTCCGGAGGATCCGAGCTGCCAACATAAAAGAAGAAAATTGCATAAGATGTGGCCCCTCCAAATATTGCATGTTAAACCTTATCTTAGTATATAAAACATTTCCCCTTTATCTTCTATAATTGCTTAATAGCCCCCTGAAAGGCCACTATTTTGCATTATATTAGTATATATTATTTTAACTTTTGACTTGACTAAATGGATTGGAATATAACAAACAAGCCTTCGAAGAACTAATTTGCTACACGCGGCTTCAATCTTTTGAATTTTGCTACTTGGTACATAACGGATTACATAATATAACGTGGAAGGAAAAAATTGGATGAAAAAAGTTAATTACATTTTAAAGTGACAAATGGTAGAGTATCATGTGACATTATGTAATTCATTATATAAATCTTAATATACATATAGCAAGATTCCAATCTTTTTACAGTATCCTTTTCAAATGTTAATTCAAAAGAGATTTTAAACATGAAGAAAAGAAAAGAATAACTCGCACACTGGCATAAGAATTCTATAATAGAGAACAACGTCTACAGTAAACATAGAGCATTATTCAACGTTAACAACAAAAGACAGTAAAGACTCAAGAGACAGTCGATATAACTTGAGCTCTATCTTCCAAACAAAAAAAACGAGGAGTAAAAACGGAAAAAATCCGAGTGAATGGAAAGGAAAAAACACAGGATGAATTGTAAGTCGGACAGATTGTGGCACCATTCGGGGTATTTCTGTGAGTCTTTGGAATGAATCGAGGCTACTTCAGTGCAACAATCCAATCCATTTTATCCTCGGTAAGTCCCATTTGTAGGCTAGTAAGTGCTGAATATAGTTGTTGTGACACAAGGCCAACTCCATCTCTTCCATAACTCACTCTGCACAAGGTACAATACATGTTGTTACGTATTGATAAAGCTAATGAAATCACTTCGAGCATCAGAAGAACAGGTTCTAAAACCGCTCTCATTCAAGCGGATAAAGAGCACCATTTTTACCCGAATGATTGTGTAGCTTATAGAGGAAAGACTTCCACACAAATTTTTCCTTTCTAAACCCTGCAGCCCCACCATATAACCCTGGCCTTCTCAAATTGAAAAGTTCATTGAAAGGGCTCATGTAATAATAAGAAATAGGTTTCAAAAAAATGAGAGTCTGCTCTTGAAGGAAAGGTCTACCGGAACAAGACTTAATTTTCTATAGCGAGCCAATGCCATGATTCCAAATTCGAAGTTTCATGTGATTTCCAAGTTTACTTCCACATGATTTCAAATTCGAAGTGTTACACTTGAGATAATTCTTAGATGGATAATTAAATTAAAAAGAAAAAATAACATAAAAAGGTGAAAATGAGGAGAAATATACAATTTTATGGGAAAGAAAAATTGAATCTGGATTGCATTTTAGTTAATTCAAAGTTCATCCTTATCATAGAGCATCGTGCAACTAGTAGATAGAAACTACCTTTTACCCAGATAAGCTATACTGCCTACAGGGGATATAACCACAGCTGTTCCCGTACAAAAAACTTCATCCGCATCAAGCAATTCATCAACTGTTATCAAACGTTCCTCAACCTACATATCAAGAGAAAAACCCTATCACCCACTTAGCTAATCCTGGAATGCAAATAAAGAAGATTCCTCAAAGAGTCAAAGAATGTGCTATAGATTCTATTGCAAATTATGTGAAGGTTGTTATTTCCATGAATTTGATCGATATTCACGGTTATAACCACGCCAATGAGATCATAATTTGTCCCTTTTAGAAACTACAAGAAGTTGTGGATCCACGTAAAGGGGCTAATAAACCAAGAAAACCACACTTTCTTTTCCTGGATAGGTCACCTCTTGTTTAATTGCCAGTAGAAGATTATATCTTGTAATGCATGTTAATTTAGATAACTAATATCCATTATTTTCTACTCATTTCATTGGATCTACTACTATTTTTCTTAGTATTCCTATTTATAAACCATTAAAAATCCGTTTGGATACAAAGTATATTGGTTTCCAAACATTAATTTCAATCACGTATTCATATATTATCCACACATTTCATGGAATCCACTATTATTTCTCTTTAAATTTTTCAAATGGAGGATTAATGTTATAAAAGCTCAGCAAGTACCTGATATCCTTGACTGACAGCAACATCAATTATACTCTTTCGTGTAATGCCGGGTAGGATGGTCCCTTGTATCGCAGGAGTAAATATCACATTACCCTGAAATAGTTTTTTATTTGAGATTAGCTTTTACATTTGTAACTTTGTGATGATGATGATGATGATGAAGAAAGAAGGCCCATCCAAGGCATTTAAATTACTGGAGAACGTGTATCATGCAATATAATTATAATCCAATAATGTCAATGATAAGGAACTAGATGATGTATAATTGCATGATAGGTTTTAGTAATTCATCCATTTATTCAGATACATCTACACCTCATTATGCAATCCAATTACAGAATCAGTACTAGAAACAAAAACGACACACTTTTTTTTTTTACCTCAGCATCGAGAATAATAACATAATTATCTCATTATTGAGAATGTTCTTAATGTTCATATATATATATATATATATCATGCATCTTGAGGTAATTCAACAAATATGGTGTACCTTCACAACAAATATGTTGCAAGAGGACACCTCTTCTAGATATCTTTTGTGAACACTATCCAGATACAGAACATCAGAAAAGCCTTTTGCTTTTGCAGCACTCTGCGTCTTTAGAACCTACAAAATACAGTGCAAAATAAAAAAGGATGCAACAAAATAAGCAGAATCCATATTTGAATGCTAGAGTAAAAAAGCGAAACTCCTTAGTTTAGTTAACACGGCTGTCTTTCTTGGATATGAGAGGTAGCATAAGAGATCTAAAAATATAAAGCCACCCCCACTATACTCAATATAGTATGAATGCAGTAACAAGTAGCTAAGCACCCTTTGCATCAAGGATTTAATCAGTTTCAAAGCAAGGTGAATATCTATATAAAATTAAGCACTTCGGTAAAAAGGAAAATCGAGAATATAACCAAGAGGGGAGAAGCATAGATTATCACGGATGTTTATTGACCTCCAGATGGAAGAGAAAGTAGAATATTAAGTTATAAGCAGACCTTAGCGAAAATAAAGTTTAGTATGCTAGTAATGTAGAGGAAAAGGAGAAGCTTACTCCAGCATAATTTCCAATAGTCTTAACACCCCCAGTACCACCAGGTGTAGCTCGATGCATTTCAGTCTCAACAATCAAATGTATCGGTGCCAAACCTTCCTGGCGAAAGAGTAAACAGAAAGTAACTGAGAGACATCAAGAAGTCTGCAGTAGAAACTTGTGTTGAAATCTTAAAGGTGGTATAGAGTGCCAAACCAAAAATACCATTCTTTGATTATAAGCAACAGCAAAACAAGCAATAATTAAGTAAATACTGATACATCCAACACAAAGAAAACATCGATGTTTGAATGGTAACAAAAATTCTATGCCTCAATTCCAGTCTGTTTTGGGTCCTTTTTTTTTTTTTTTTTTCATTTTTCATTTGCCTCTTTTAGTTAGCATGTACCATTCAATGAACTCAAATCCTAAAAATCTGTTACTATTGCCTCAGGAACTCTAACACTTTGCTACTTCTAGTGAGTAGTTTATTCTATTTCATGAATATCTGTAATGAATATGGGTGGAAAGATTGGAAAAGCAGTTGACAAGAAAAGTTAATTGGACTTTATCCATATAGATTTTTGAGCTCTATCGTCGCCTGAAATTCAAATGGAAACAGCATAACGGCCTCACAGGCGCATAGAAACGACTATTATACCTTGAAATAGTTCCCCACAGGGGATACATAAATCAAAAAGGTGTATTCAGGAGCTGGTGCAAGTCCTAGAACAGCTCCACTCCCCATAAGCAATGGTCTTATATACAGAGAACCTTTACCCGGTGGGGGAATCTGAAATAAGATGGCAATATAAAACCACTCAGTTATCTAAACACCACTACACAAAAAATAAGTAAATAAAATCTTATTGAAATGCTAAACTGTCGGATTACCCATCTTTCATTTGCTAAAACAGTTTCTTTTACAGCTTCAACAAACTGTTCTACAGTAGGAGAAGGCATGCACATACGCTCAGCACCCATCCTTAATCGGAGAGCATTTTCCTCAGGCCGAAAGAGTAAAATATTGCCATCATATTTCCGATGAGCTTTTAAACCTTCAAACAACCCCTACAAGTTATTTTTCAAAAAATTAATTCAGCAAAAGTGAAGCAAACCTGACGCAAACAAGTTATAAACACACTGAAAGAACCGGACTATCAAAAGTAGTAAAAGAAATACTTACCTGTCCATAATTTAAAATCCCAGCACCTGGGCTCAACTCAATGTTCCCAAAACGTTGCAATTCTCCTTTAGAAAAGTTTTCACCTTGAGAACATTTCATAATATACATATAATCAGTGGACATGAACCCGAACCCAAGGTTGTCCCAATCAATGTCGGCTAATTCTGGCACCGCGGTGCTGCCAAAATTGAACATTCAATAAACCCAGTTCTTGAACAAGAAAAATCGAACTCACAAATTAAAACAAGATTTTGGCTCTAAATTAAAATATTTCCTAGTGAGCGTACCTAGAGGGAGAGGCCACTTGAAGAGCATCAACATTTTTACTGTTATTGTTACTAAAACAAGGAAAGTGCAATTGATTCGAGAGCTGCGTACATATGCATTCCAATCATATAACAAAAGTCAGTTCTACTTCTCCAATACATATAAATTATTAAATTAAAACAAAATGCATTATGCATGTGATTGACAAATGGTGAACAACGTAAAGGACGAGAAAAACACAAACTCCCGCTGATGTGATTTCACGGTACCTTACAGAAGTGTCTTTTGCAACTGTAAAGCGGGGGAAGAAGCTTAATAGTGTTTCGTGAAGGGCCGAGCTGGAGGTGGTGGTGGCTAGGAATTATGTTCGGGCGTAGCCCTGCAAAAATGGCGCCGCTCTCCATCTCTCCCTCTCTCGGCAATCACTAGTTTCTATTATTGACCAGTGTCTTTCCAAATTATGATCTGAATATTCATAAGTGATTTATACCATAATTACCAGTCAACATAATTGGTAAATGAATAATTTGATTATCGAAAAGATAATTATCTTCCACTAATAGATCTTACAGTATTTATAAAATTCAATATTTATTTATCTTTTTTCAATAATAATTTATTTGGAAATTGAACGGGAAATCTGGCGGCTGAGAGGGTAATAAAATCCATTGAAGTTTTCTCGTTTGATGGCTGGCATTACCTCTTAAAACCTAGGGATTGGAATAGATTGTTCTACAACTTGTCTAGTTGGACAGCGCTCAGCGGCTCACTCTTTCTTTTTTCTGACAATACTAGTCTTTACCCGTATAATGCACGAATAACGTTATTTTGAAGGTAACGTTAACGATAAGTTTGTATTTATAATTTGTTGTTTAGTAATATAATTGTGTATACAATGGTCTTAGTTTTCAATAACATCAAAACAAATTAACAATGTTACATAGTTGAACTGAAAAATTGTTAGATATTTTTTCATAATTTATTTATTTGTTTATTTTTATTATGCAAATGGTTTGTCGTTGTTCTCTGTGTGAAATATAACGGACAAATGACGCTGCACGAAGCGGAATCTGATCTCCGCACTGCGCGAAGAGATACGCTGAGACATGCTCTACATAGTGTCTTCGCGTACGTGGAGGGGTCTCCGTGCAATGCAGAGACCGCGTGCTCGGAGATCCATGTCTCCGGTCACGCGGAGACATGCAGAGAGAAGAGGAAAAAGGCGTCCGTCCTCTTCACACACCGCGGAGAGAAGAGGAAGAAGGCGTGATGCGCGGTTGGAGTTACTGTGCTACAATACCATCCTAGGTCTTTTTGCAAAGTCAAGAAATTCAGACCCCCTAAATCTTATTTTTTTATACATGAATTAATTCGAAAAATTAAAGATGAAATTAGTGTTCATGAATTTCTTTTCAATGAATTAGCTTTTATGTATTTTGTTTTCGAATGGAGAACATGTGGAAGTAAATAGTAAGAACTTCCTCTTATTATGTCATCATCTTCTGATTGGAATCATTATTTCTTGCACATAAATTTTTTTTCCTAAAGAATTGGCTCAAACAAACCCTTAATATCACACTTGGAACTTCCAGAAAACCTCAAACAAGGAAACTGTAACTTTTTCTCTTACGTATGTACCAAAATTTACAACCCAGAAGAACTATTTTTGATTTGAATTGATTTTCTGAGTTCAACACAGATTTCAACAATTTTGTACAAAATCCTCGCAATCTTCCCATGCTTACTGTGGAGAATTCAAAAATCGCAAAATATATGATTTAGTAATGAATTGTAACTTCTGTTAACCTGCTAGCGAAGATGAAATTGATGTTGTAGTCTGAAGCAGAGAACTTCTGAAAGAAGTTGTCGTTTCAGATGGGATATGAATAAGATGGGAAAGCAGGAATTCAATTAAGTTTAGAATTGACTACCATGGTAAATGATTGCTTCCATTTTTGCTTTCTCCTTTATTCTTAGACATAAGAAGAGTTGATTGGATATGAGAAAGTCTATATTACCCTTTTATTTTAAAGCTTCGTGGATGTATAGTAGAAGATGACCATGGATAAGATGGTGTTAAAAAATGATTCACAAATGATTGTAGATTGTCTCTTTTAAGATAAAATAGAGATTAAAGACATTTCTTCGGGTTCCAAAAATATCATTACTCTATGAGCCTGTTTGGTTAGGCTTAAAATCCAATTAAAATTGAAAATATGGCCGTTATTGAACCCCACCCGTCTAATAAAAGTCAACAATAACGGGTATATTTTCAATTTTAATCTGATTTTAATCTCTACCACACACCCTCTATATATAGATCCGAACATCTCATACAAGATAGAGATGACCACTAACATTAGAATTTAATAATTCAATTTCATTTCTATTTTTTTGTTGTTAGCAGTTGTTTGATGAGAATTAAAATCAAAGTTTTAATAAATTTTCATATAAATTGATAAATATCTAATTGAAAAGTTATGAATCTCATCAAAATAAATGATTAAAATTAATTGTTAACTTTGATTTAAATTAAGATCTGAATTTTATCCGTACCAAACATGGGCTTAATTTAATTAAAACTCCATTTGACGTCTATTTAACTTGTCTCAATCATATAATTAAAGAATAACTAAGACAATATCAGGCTGCCAAGTAATTATTTTACAAAATAATATAAAAAATTAAATAAGAAAAAATAAATTCAGAACTTTGAGGTGGGTGGAGTTGGGGCAGGACCTCCGAGGCCCTTTCCTCCCACCCCTGCTCACACAATCACCAGATATCAGCCAAAGTGGTTTAACTTTTAAGTAGTACATTCGTTTACCAAGATTAACAAAAAATTCAATAAATAAATAAATAGGTAGCCCGACCAGACCAACTGCTAGTCGTCATGGGAAGACTCAACCAGCTGCTTCAATGATTTTGAACAATCCTATCCTTACAACACCGGGGATCTACTTATCAAATGGGTAAAACAGTTGAATAGGACTTGGATTACCACAA
This sequence comes from Fraxinus floribunda, assembly GCA_903798395.1. Classification (NCBI taxonomy): domain Eukaryota; kingdom Viridiplantae; phylum Streptophyta; class Magnoliopsida; order Lamiales; family Oleaceae; genus Fraxinus; species Fraxinus floribunda. The sequence continues at coordinate 6,174 of CAIGRS010273372.1, read as the reverse complement.
CTATTGGTGGGAAAATCAGATTATTTTTTCACTATCTTGCGCTTACCTTTCTTATAGGGAGAAGGAAGACCAACCCAACCGTGATCCTAACCCAAGCAACTGAAGGTTCAACTTGCTTAAGAAAGAGCATTCAAGAAATTTACATAGAACAATAAAGATTGAATGCCCGGCATTGTACACCCCTTTCACATTAGATACAGCCTTTTAATCGAGACAAGTAGAGCAAGCTCAAGGAACGTGAATTCCTTTAGCTAAAAAATGATATTTACCTCCATGCTTAGCTTCCTTACAGAAATGTTCCCGACTCCCTTAGAAAAGACCAGATACCAACAAGAAGCCACACAGCTACCAAGGATGATCTCCTTCGTGGTTTTACCCTGGTTTTAAGGTTTGTGTAAGAGTATTTAGCCTCCTCTTTCACTATCATGAAGAGAATATATACTGCCTAACAGTAATAAAATCTATGCAAGGATATCATTAGCTTGTCTTTATTTCAAAAAATGAGAATATAAGCAAAAATTTAGTGACCCACAGCATACAAAAATCAAAAATTCCAAAAGCATAAAGAAATGAAAGAAACACGGAACATTTGTTAGGGCTGTTCAAGCATATATTCACTCGTGACTCGTAATACACAAATATAATACAGAGACAAGAAAAACGAGTTCTTCCATCTAAAAAAGTACCTTGTCTTACTGTTAACACATGAAACAAAATAAGCGTAGGTTAGCTTGAAAAATTAACTGCTTGAACCAATGTAAAACAAGTTACTTTCCAGTTCCCACAACCAAAGAGCAGCATTAATCTATATCGCTCCCTTCAAAAGTATGAGTTACACCTGAAGAAAGAAAATTAACTGGTGAGACTATGAGTGTGTTTGGTGCACATTAAAATGAAAGAATGCATTTTTTTAAAGTGATGTGATGAGAAATATGTGGTTGAAAAAGAAAGAAAAGTTATTGATGTGATAGAAAATATTATTTCATTGAAGAATGTGTGGTTGAAAATGAGTAGAAGAATGAGAATGAAAAAAATAATGTACGACAAACAGGGGCTATAAATCAACCAAACGTGTTAAATCGACCAAATGCTCTCTCTCAGAGAGAGAGAGAGAGAGTTTTCACCTCAACTATCCCCTAGTTGTCATAAGAAGGAAAGAAGTACGGTCTTGTCCTCCCAAATTATCTACCCAAACATCCTCGCTTGTTTCTAATTCTATGCAACCATTGATCTCAAGCTTTTCATCAATCTTGGGATGTAGTTTCCTGCAGAAGTAAATTAGTCCAAAAAACAAAAAGTACAAAAAAAATAAAGTAAAAAATCAATAAACAGAAATAAATTAATCATTCGAAAATTCAATAAACATAAATCTCCAGAGAATCAACTTTCAGATCATAGAGATCTGATAAATGCCTATGCATAATTCTAGTCCACCACAAAATTGAGAGGCACAACACATGATTTGCAATAAATCTAAAATTATTAAGTTTAAACAGAAGATCATTTAATTCGTACTTTCTTCCTGGCATAAGAGCTATATAATGGCACATAACAAACACCAATGAAGTAGGCACTTCTTATTTTGCATCAATTACAATTTACAAGTCAGTCAGAGTCAGTTACCAAGGACACTTAAAAAGTATCCCGTGCATCTTAGTTGAACTAAAACATCACGAAGTGTTAGTTTAAACATATGTTATCAACTTCTTACCAGGTTGAAGACAAGCTATAGACCTGATATAGGTTGTGCATGAACAGACAGTCGCAGACAATTTAAACAACGATATCATGGATCAGCATGATTATCTTAGGGGCATATATCCATGCGAATATAGGTATCACATAGGGTAAGATGTTATATAGGATGTAGGAAAGCAATAGAATCGTGCTAGGGTGTAATTTCATTTCAACAGTAGAAGCTAAAAAGGTAGGAATCATTTTAACAGCTCGAAACTACCTCATTGCCAACAGCAACTCTCTCAACGTCAACTGTAGTTAACTCTCGAATTCTGATGATTTTATCAATATACACAGTGGTCTCCTCAGTGCTGACAGGAGTTTGATTAAAAGACATTACAGAGTGCTCGATCTTGGATGCATCTGAATTCTCCACTGGCCAACTGCATCAAAAGGAAAAAAATGAGATTAAACAGGAACGCAAAATGAGGTAGCACCGTAAATATCTCAATGAGATGATTAACTAACAGTAGTGAAGAACTAAGCTTAGCAAATAAGGGTACCATGGGGTGGTCTTTTCCAGTCCAGGTTGTGTTATTGCATCTTTTTCATGCCTCCTCTTTTTATTACTCTGTCTTTGCTCAAGCAATGTATCAGCACACCTTTTGAGCCACGAAAGAGGAGCAGAGAGATGTGAAGATGATTGATGTGACTCTGTTGTACGAGGAACATCATGCCCAACCCCGTTGTTAACATTTCCGTTTTCACTTTCGTTCTGTGGCCTGAAAATTCTCTTTTGTGTTTGCTTTGGTCCATTTGATTGCAGATGAGATTGTTGCATCTCATGGGCAATTATACGCTCTAATTCATTTTTTAAATCCTCCAATTTCTTCAAGTTCTTGATCTGAATGAGAATCTCCTCTCGATCAGCATGCAGTAATTCTCGTTGTTTTTCTAATTTCTCCCTCTGGACCTTAAGTTCTTCAATTGAATTATTAAGCTCCGCCCATTCCTGGTCTCTCCTTTCGCGATCCAAATTTATCTCTCTTCTCTCAGCATCAAGTCTTCTCATTTCAGAGTTAACATGTTCCAATTCCTTTCCCATCGATTCCCTTAAAGAAGTAATATGCTGAAGTTCTTTCTTTTTGTCTTCCTCAAATGCCTTCTCTCTTTCTTTGATGTCATTCTCAATTTCTTCACGTCTCTTATCAATGCAGTTCTCCATCTCCTTTTTCTGCATCTCTACGTCAAGCAAGAAATCTGTACGCTCTTTCTGAATCATGGTGAACCACTCTGTACGTTCACGCTCAAGTTCACTCATGAATGCTTCTCGATCACGGGAAAGTGACTCAAGATCCTGTTTATACAGGTCTCTGAATGAATCCTTCTCCGCTTTCAAGCTATCACGCTCATTCTTCAGAGACTTGAAAACGGTTAACTTCTCCTCTGCAATACACTCTGCTTCCTTTCGTAACTCTTCTCTTTTCTCATCAATCAGCTCCCACTCTGTTTCAAACTTTGCCTTCTCTGCTTTCAACCGATCTGCCTCAGCCTCAATTTCCCGTTTCTGCGCACTGATCATATCAATCTCTTGCTTAAGTCTCAACTCAAGATCCATTAGCTCATTTGTTTCATTCTTCATTGCCTCCACTTTCTCTTCTGTGTCATTAATGTGTCTTCTCTTTTCCTCCAACAATTCCAAAGATTTTTGAAGGTCAAGCTTTATCCTAGTCACATCGTCTTTCTCTTGCTGCAAAAGTTTCCTCTTCAATTCCACCTCTTCTTCAGCTGCTAAAAGCCTGTTCTCTTTCTCCTCAACAGAGGAAAACCTCTCTTCCAGCTCCTTTTCCCTTTCTAGAAAATGTCTTGACTCAAATTCCAGATCCCGTTCTCTCTCCGTAATGTAATCCTCCCGCTGCTTGATGTCTAGTTCTCTCAACTCCCAAGCCCGCCTCTTGGCATCGAGTTCTTCTTCCACCAATTTACGCCTCACTTCCAATTCTACCTCAAATGAAGACTTCCTCGTTGTCAATGTAGCTTCTTGATTTTCCATTGCTTGATGAATATTATCCTGCATGTGAATCAGAAATTGAAATGAGATAAGAATGGACGCAAAAAAAAGTGAAATTAATTTTCTCTTCTAATAATTGACTTACAGATTTTTTACTAGCCAGTTTTTCTTGTGAAATGAGTAGTTCTTCTTCTTTCTTGAGAAGGTCACATTCTTTTTTTATGGCAGCCTACAAGCACAAAAAGAACTCATTCAAAGATATAAGATCAGTCTAACTTAGCAACGTAGACACTCAAAACAAAAAAGAAAATCTTATTTTGACCTCCTCTCTTGCTGACAAAGACATTGCTGTTAGATTAAGAGATTGGCTTTTCTCATTAAGGGCTTCTTTCTCTTTCTCTAAGCTCAACTTTCTATCCTCCAACTCCTTCTCAAACCTCTTTAACTCCTGAGATCTATTAAAAATATATTCTTCCCTCTGATTTAGCAAAGCTTGTCCATCAAATAATCTTTCTTGTGATTGCTGCAGCATTTTTTGCCTTTCAGTCAGTGATTGCCTCTCAAGCTGGATCTCTCTCTCTTTATCATCACATCTAGCAAGAAAATGGTAATAATTACCAACGGTGTCAAAGAAGATAATTTGAAGATTACAAGCCACCGTTTCAGTAGACCGTTGATTGATATCGATGTAACAAGACAATTTGCAAAATGTCCATGTAATAGAACATGTGTAAGAAGACCATATAGTAGTAGATATACCTAAGACAGAGAAACTTGTTGGATACATTGAATTGAGACAAGTAATAAAGCACATACTCAAATTTGAATGACATCATCCGCCTCCTTAGATCATCTTCCCGATCTTCAACTTCTCGCAACCTTCTTTCTGTAGTTCGGTGGAACCGGCTACCTTCCGCTTCCAAAGATTCTGCTGCATGAAGTTTTTCCTCTGCCTCCATGAACTTCTTCTGAGCATTCTCCACCATAGTTTGAGCCTCTGTCAGTTTAGTCTCTGCTGCAAACTTTGCCTCAGCCAATTCTGCACGCATCTCATGCAATGACTTTTCAATCTACGTAAATTCATAAAATTAGAACTACGACAAGGACCATACACATCATTAAAATAAAAGGGAAAACTACACAAAATAATACATTTTTAACACATTCTTTCTCAATTCCAACAGCCTTTTTCAGACTATCTTCCCGCTTCCTGGCATTTGCCAAATCAGAAGCATGAGCAGCCTGTTCGTGCTTAAGCTTCAATTCAGCAGATTCAGCAGCAGTTTTAGCTTGTTCATAATTGGATACCCGCTCCTTTTTTTCCAGAATGAGAAGGCCCATGTGATGCTGATGTTCATATATCTACAAATCAAGAACATCCACTTATAACAATATTATAATCTCAACAAGCAAGTAAAACTTTAATAACGTGCCAAGATTAGGAAGCTTATGTTAAAATAAACGCCCCAGCAATACTAAAAGTGCAGAATCACTTGTTGCGAGGACTTTTAAATCTTTCACCCACAAGAGAGAAGGAAAAATGAAAAACCCGTTCTTAATTCGGAGAAACTTTAAATTTTACACTTCCCGTTTTTCCACAAGAGAAAGAGGCTCCTCAGAATCAGATCATATATCAATCGTTGCAACCAAAAAAATAAAATAAGCTACACGAACGACGAAAAGAAAAACGCAAAATCAAAGAGAAAATTGAAAGAAAACGAACAAAATAAAATACATAATGAAGTTGAGAAAAAAGACCTCGGCTTCGAGTTTAGCAATATAGGCGATGAGAGCGGCCTTGTCTCTGCGTTTGATGGACTCTTCATCGAAGCCCGCTTCTTTGAGTTTTTTCCATATGACTTCATCGCTTAAAGGGGTCTTCAAAAGCCGGGAACCAGATTTTGGGGAAGTCAATTTTACAGTTGCTGGAGTCTTCAGAATCACTCTGTCCGATTGAGAACTCGGACTCGCCATTGACTAACCAAAAACCCTAGATTTCAATGCTTCAATCTGGTCTTTTATCTTGAAAAAAATACAAGAAATTTGCTGGGTTTTCTCAACTTTCCTGATTTTGCTTGAAAATTGTGGACTAAACTACTCGAACACTGTTTCTTTTCTTTTCAGTTTTCCTCTCTCCACATATACACACGTATAGTATACAAGTTCCCTCTTCTCCTTTCTTTGATCAGGTTATTATGACGGAATTTATATACGACGACGTTTTAACGAAGGTTAAGAAGGTAAAATAGAGCATATCACCTTGGTTTTCAACTTTGAAATTTATTGCGCTCGAAGGCAAAGAACCGAAGACAGTCTGTCCATGTGGACTCTCTACGTTAAATTAAGGGGCGTTTATTACACATTTTTTTCCTATCCTACTTAAATAAAAGGGTGACTTTGATGGCACTATTCATAAGCTATATAGCCAAGCCATATTTCGAGTTAGCCGGCTAGTCGAACCATTTCTCTCTACCTCCTTTTCTCCT
>CAIGRS010273245.1:0-11808 GCA_903798395.1 Fraxinus floribunda | reverse complement strand
CTCCTTGTTGTATGCTACTTAAGGATTGGTACTCCTTGTTTGCAAGTTATCACTATAGTACATTTCACCTTGCTCGTGACGGAGAGCTTGGTAACGGGGACGTAGAACACATTGTGTATCGAACCCCATTAAATTCGCTTGTTATCTTTACATTATTGCACTTTACTTTAAATTACTATTTATATTGTGCCATATCCATACTTGAATTAAGTTATCGAATTTTCATATTTACTTCTCGTATTATACTTTGCTTTTATATCTTTTGAATTAAATAAGTTTGAGACTAATTGTCGAAAAAGTTTCAAAAATCAATTAACCCCCCTCTTGGTTAGTTATTCTTGAGTTATCAACTCTAGCAATATTCTTGGAAATGATGATAATTCGAATGGGGGTGGGTCCAGGACATACCCACTTTGTTGAGAATCTCCCTCTCCGTTCTCTGTGAGTACGACGAGCTTCTCTTATCGGTTCCAAAAGTCTAGTGGGTTGGACTTGTGGTAAAAAAGAGTTAGATCGAAATTTCCAGACCCGATAGTAGGATGCCAATGAAAGATTTTTCCTCGAGGGGGTTGTTCCTAGCATCAAGCTCTATGAAAAAATTGAGAAACCTAGAGATTACTCTCATGTATTTGATAGCTCGGGCAACAAAAATAATGGGGAGATGGGTTTTGTGATGTGTATTGGTGGGATGGGTAGTACGTGTTAAGATTTGTCGCGAATTGTCCGTGCGAGGTAGAAGATCATATTGGGGGTTTGCAGCATGGGGGTGGAGGAAAAAGATGAACAATGTTTAAGCCCCGTTTGGTACGGATTAAAATCCAATTAAAATTGAAAATACAACCGTTATTGGGCCCCACTCATCTATTTTCTATTTTATTCCGATTTTAATCCCTATCAAACGGGCCCTTAATTTTTTTTTCTTAATTATTATGTGTGAGAAATATAGAGTTACAATTTTACCATTCTTTTAATGCTAATTAGCATAAAAAGTTCCATTGTTTGCACTTATGGTGCAAATGGTCCCCATTGTTTCAAATTTGATATTTACACCCTTATTTCAATTTTTTTTTTTTTTGCAGAGTTGATCCTTTTTGTCTCATTCCGTCAATTCCTTCCATCAAATATGGGTAATTAGTGCAAAATGCTCCTATTTTTTGTTTTCATTGAGCAAAATGTCCCTATCACTTGCCTTTATCGTGCAAAAGTCTTTATCGTCAATTTTCTTCATTAAAATATTAAAAAATAATTAATTTACCCTTATTTTTAAATAAAAAATAGAAAATAATAATAATTATAGTCAAAGTCCTAAAATTTCAAATAGTGAAAATGAGTTCCACTTAAAATCATTTAAAACATATTAACAAAAAAAAAAAAAATTATCTTCCCAAGAAAAAAAGTTATTTTCTTGTTAGCTGGGTTTGAATTAGAACAATTAGAATGTGGTTTGGATTAAGATTATGATTGAACCCTCTAATGGAAGTTTAAATCTCATCTTCAAACATCATTTTTTGAGGCAAATTTTTTTTGAACAAAATGAAAGCAAAATTTAAAAGTTAATGCAATGTATATGTAATCAGAAGCAAAAAGATAGAAACAAGAATTTAATGAAATTAATTAAATTCCTAAAAAAAGCTCTTTTAACTTCATTGAAAACAAAAAGATATTAGAATACGAAACTTGATTACAGGAAAATAACTCAGTTCCTGCATGGTGTCACAGTGGGATGTGGAGAATAGGTGGTAGTGGTGGCCAGAGGCAAAGTGCGGAGTTGGATAGGGAAGAAGAATCATTTTGTGTGTGTGTGTGTGTGTGTGTTTTTTTTTTTCTTTATACTTTTAATTCTCTTTTTAATTGTTTTAGTGGTGGTGGTGGTAGAGGATGAGGGTAGGGATAGAAGTAGGTGAGGTTATTGAGATGAATTATTTTTCTTTTGTTTAGTATGTTTTAAATTGTTTTACGTGTGATATTCGTATGTATTTTTTTAAAAATTTGGAACCCTAGTTGTAATTATTTATTTATTTTTATATTATTTATTTCTTTTTTATTTGTTTATTTAAAGAGGAGACTAAATTAGTAATTTTACAATGTTATAATGAAGCGAATAGATGATAATGACTTTTTGTGCAATGAAAGCAAATGATAAAGATGTTTTGTACCAATTAACCATAGTTGACGAAAGGAATTGACGGAAGGAGAGACAGTAAGGACCAACTCCACAAAAAAAAGGATTGAAATGAGGGTGTAATTGTCAAATTTGAAATGATATGAACAATTTGTGCAATGAATGTAAACAATAGAAATATTATGTGCTAATTACCCTCTTGTTAATTGATCAAGATACCTTTTTTTTTTAATTGACTAAAGGAGGAATAGATAGAATCCGCCCATTTTTCCTCCCGTCGAAACAAAATGACATGTTTGAGACCGTGCGATAATAAGTGAAAGTTTAGGCAACCAAGTGAGAAGTTTGAAACCAACTACAATTTTCCCTTAGTTCGAAACCATATAACATCATGTGCGGGGTCATTCAGAATATTTAGAATTTCTGATTTTGATTTAATTTTGTCTTTTTTTTTTCAATAATTTTTCCTCCAAATTCTAAAATTTATTCATCTTCCTTTTCAGAGGGTTGTTCACATATTTTTCATTATGATCCATGTTACCAATTAAATTGTCATTCATCCAAATGTTCAAGGTTTATTCATTCCATCAAAATATAACTTCCACTCAGCTAATTGTTGTCGGCATTTTTTTTTTGAGAATGCATAATTAAAAAATTTAAGAAATAATGAAAAACATATGAAAAATGATGTGAGATTATAAATAATTATGAGAAAAAAGTAATTTAAAAAAAAAAAATCAATGTTCAAAAAGAACTTAAAAGTTTGCATGTAGCAATGCTGTCATTTTCTTTTATTGACTGGATTTTATTTATTTATTTTTATTGACAATGCAATTACTGAAAGAAAGAAAAAATGAAAAAAGAAAAGAAAAACTCTTTCTTCCAGTGCTTGGGATGCTTATTACTTGGGAATCGAGTCTTCATCTCTGTTTCCCTCACTTTCCCTTTCTTCTGAATTTTCTTGATGTTCTCTCTTTCTATTGCAAGGAAACTGGAAACAGGAACCCAGCTTGAGTAAAGTACCTATTTTTTATTTTATATGGATTTTAATATGGTGACTTTTCTTTTTAAGGTTGTTTGGTGGTGTTTAAATATATTTTTATTAACTTTTAATAAAATTTGTAAAATATGTGATTATTTGATTTAAATTAAAATAACATTTAATAGTACACTGTTCGCCAGAAAATGGCCCAAACAAACCCCTTTAGACTGTGTTTTTGATTTCTCAGACAGCTTCGTGTCAGTACTTTGTTTAGTTGTTCTATTATAGGATAAAAGAAATAATAATATCATCTGGCGAACTCTGGTACTTTTTCTGCGAAAAATATTGGATTTTTGAAGATTTGGTCAGCAAAAGGAAAAAACAAAAGAAGGAAGCGTCATTCTTTGGTTTTGAGACAGTGAAGATTTTGGTAACGTTCTTCTTTGCTTCAGTGGTAAAATTTTGTTTATTGAGGTCATTAAATAGCAATGCAGGAGGATCGCGAAGTGATTTTAGCAAATGGTGTTTTGTTTTATGAATCTGGAGAATTTTAGGGAAAAGTTGAAACAATTCGGAGGATTTTCTTGACAGATTTTTGAGCTGAGAGATTTGTTTAATTCTCTATGGTATTCTTCTTGGTTGCTGGATTTTTAATATAATGAATGTACACGTTTGATGAAGTTTATATGAGTTTTGGGGGTTGTCCGTCTTCACAAGCCATTTTCGAGGTGCTATGGGGGGCGTTTGTGGTACGTGGATCGTACATTCATTTATGTTTGACTAGAACAGTACTTTTTTATTAAGATGATGAATGATTTGCAATAGTTTCATGGAGATATGGAGAATATGTTACAATCTATTATTTTTTACCATGAATGTTGAAGACTTGGAGTTGTAGAATCGTACCAAATAAAACTGCTTTGATATTTTATTTACCATCTTTAAATTTGGAGAGATGGGTTGTTTTGCATCAAGAATTGATGAAGAAGAGAGGGTGAGAATTTGCAAGGAGAGGAAGATGCTGATGAAAAAGTTGTTAAGATATCGGGAAGAATTTGCTAATGCTCAGTTGGCATACCTGAGATCGTTGAAAAATACTGGAGTTACCCTTAGGCAGTTTACTGAATCTGAGTCACTGGAACTTGAGGACCCCACTTCTGTCCCTGCATTGCCTCCTTCCTCTTCGAGCCATTTGCCATGTTCTCCTCCACCTCCGCCTGCTTTCGACCCCAATTTGAGAAAGTTTGAGGATAAACACCTGAAGGTTCAAGTTGCACATGGAGAAATAGTAGAAGTTGATGATGAGAGTAGTCAAACCCCACCACCACCTCCAGTTCCTAACTCTACTTGGGAATATTGGGATCCATTTGCTTCTTCAATGTTTGAATATGATAATAATTGTGACAATGTGGAGCAGGTTGAGGAGGAAAATTGGGAAGAGGCACATACTGAATTTGTGGAAGAAGATGATGAGGAGGATGTTGTTACCACTGGCAATGTTGTTATGCATCCCCAGAGACAGCAGACTGTTGAACTGGTTGATGACGATTCATCAATGAAGACCTGGGATTCAAAAGGTACTGCAGATAAGGCTATGGTTGTTTGGCGGAATAAGACCTTGACCAGTATTGCTAAGGAGCTGGATGAATACTTTGTGAAAGCAGCAGGTGGAGTGAAGGATATAGCTGTTTTTGTAGATATCAGTATGGGCGACATATTCCTTTTTCGTAGTGTAAAAGAAAACAAGAGTAATTCTTCTTCCCTACTAATTTAAACAAAAGTCACATTCATGTTACTCCATTTGGTGCTGTATATATTTGGGAGGATTAGATACTATTGGACAATATTAAGAATAGACCGAAGCTACGATCTTCTTGATTGTATTGTCCAGTCTTGTTGTACATTTTTCTCTGTAGACGTGCAATTCTTAAGACTCAAGACTACACTTGGTGGAGCCTAAAAACCTACCAAGGTTGTGTTGGTGTTTTGCTTTAAAAAAGAAAAGAAAAAAGACTACACTTACCTTGGATAGAGCATATATTATTTAGTTCTATTTCTTTGAGTGGACTCATCAGAGACTTTGCTGTGGTCTTTCATCAATCATTTTTCTTTCGTGTCTTATGTCTTCTATTCTTGCTTACCATCTTCAACTTTCTAGTTTAGCACATATTTTCTTCTTTAAATTTCAAGGGACCCCTGTGTAGTTGATTTAGTAATTTTTCATCCTTGCCTATCGATTCTTCCAGAAAGAACAACAGTCATTTCTTCTATTTGATCAAACTGGAAAATGTTGCAAATTACAGAATTACTTGGCCTATGGATGACTGGTGAAGGGCCAATCAAGATGGACATAGCCAATTCCTGAAATCTATTTCAGTACATGATATTGATGGCCCGTTATCATTATGGCACTGTTGTATTTTCTCATTTGTGTGCTGTGTGCATGTTTCCTGGCATTAAAAAAGTTTCATCCTTCCTTCCCTTTAAGCATTTGTTGATGGGATTCTTCTTTTGGTTGGTTGATGAGAGATTACGAGCTCCCAAAGGTTGTGTGTGTCACAGAGACATTTCATTAAATCACTTCGATCAGTATTTTCCTGGAATTCAGTAACTTCTTCCGACTAAAAACTTGGTCTAAATATCAACTGCTACCAGCTATTGAAGCGAAGCCCAATGCAATGGAAATTTTTATCAGTGCATGGTGCATCCTCATTTTTTAACATTTCTTTATGTCTTGTACTTGCTAGTTTTGCTTATATTTGTTCATCCCTCCGTTCTTAAAATATATTCCTTGATAAGGTTATGTTGGGGTTTGAGTGAATTTATTTAGTAAAAAGTTGAGGAGAGATGTGAAAAGATCTTTATGTGTGGTTGCTCATAACAGGCAAGTAAACATATTTTGCTTTTTAGAAGATCTGATTCTGTCTATAGTGCCAATATCTACCAATGTCCCCTAAAGACCAAGCTGTATTCCACGTTCTGTTCCATCCAAATATCTCAAACTGAAGAATGCTGACTCAGTCTTATCTTGTGTGCTGGGGGAGGAGGGTAAGATTTGATGAGTGCCTGGATCAATGTCATGTTTATTAATTGGTAATACGATTTTGATTTCCACTTTTAATTTTGTTGTGCAACCTGTTTTACATGTATGCACATGTACGCCGCACATGAATATGCTCAATGCTTACACTCTCAATACACCAAACACTACAGCCATAAACTTAACTGGAGCTCACACTAAGTGCAACACTTTCAGGGAACAGAATCAGTTCAGCAAAAGTCTTTAGCTCCCTGGCATGGAGTTGGTATACTAAATCATTTCGCTCTACAAGAGACACTGGAGAGGTCTATGTCTCTGGTGAGCCGTGTAAGCCTGGAGCTCATTGTATCACCCTCCAAAAACTTTATGTGGAGGAGCAGAAGCTCTCCAAGGCAGTCAAGGTGATTATTGTTTTCTAAATTATGTAAATACTCTGCAGCCAAATAATACTGTAACTTCTATTCTGTTATGCTAGTTTGGACTGTATCTCTTATGCATGGTGACTGTTCACTGGTTGAATATAAATTAACAGAGATAAGAGGCTATAATTTTTTAGATTAATATGTCCATTTCATGTTGACTCCGTCTTAAATTGGCTCTTACATTAATCTAAAATTAGGAGAAATATGATCGTTGAATGAAGAAAATTGGAGCAGGTTTGCACCACATACATATAGTCTGGAGTTTGACAGAGATCATATCACGCTTCTTTTTGGGATTCTTTCGATATTAATTTTTTCCTGTTTGTAGAAGTTTTATGGTTCTTTCTTTGACCTAAATTATGATATCTTGTAGGAGGAAGAGAATGCCAAGGTGGAGCACCATAGAAAATCTTCATCTCTAGATAAACAAGAGGACGAGCATGATTTGGCTAAATCTGGAAAAACTCGTTCAGCAGTTGAAAGTTTGCAGTCTTACATCTTATCTCTGCAACAATCAATCAGTCGGTCTCACTCAACCATATTAAAGCTAATAAACGAGGAGCTCCACCCTCAGCTGATTGCACTATCTTCTGGGTAAAGTCACTGAAATTATAAAATCTTACCTTCATTTAAGTCTTGTACTATTTACATTGATAATTGAGTGAATTGCTGAGATCACAACCCTTGATAGCTTGAAATAAGTTTTAATGGATATGTTCTTCATTGTTATCCCATTTATAATTAGGAAGAGGAAATAAGGGAAAGCTAGGTTGGGCGTTTGATTCCCACTTTAGATGAAGTTGATAGATGATTACATGAATCATTTGCTATTTGGTTCAGTTCGTTGCTAGATATACTCGAAGATTTAAAGAAAGCTATATACTTAACAACTGCATATTGTCATGTTAGATTTGGTCAAACCTTCCCTCCTCTGACTTTCTCTACTAAGCAGCGTCACTCTTATTATCCGGAGCCTCTTTAGGGTTCAATAAAAACAGGAGAAATTAAAATAGCAAAGAATCAATTTGAAAGGCTGTCATATATGAAACTGAACCCGGTCGCTATAGCTTTTATGGAAAATACCTCCATTATCTCAACTAGTATTGCCTAGGATTCTATAAAAAAAAAGCACGGTTTCCTATTGTGCCCTACAATAACTCTGTTTTTTCCAGATTGATGCATTTGTCGCAAACTCTGTACAACTGCCATCAAGTCCAGAATCATATATCTCTGCAGCTGAACCATTTAGCAAATCAGCAAAACATAGAATTTAGTAGTGAATACCATCGGCAGGCTGCAGCTCAGCTAAAAACAGAAGTGACTTCTTGGCACAACAGTTTCTGCAAACTCATAAAATATCAGCAAGAATATGTAAGAGCTCTCTGCAAATGGACTGAACGGATTGACTGCCTTAAAGATGTTGACAGATGTGGTAACTCATCATTGGTGCATGCTCGTGCTCTTGCTAAAGAATGGCTGCTTGCACTTGATAAATTACCTGATAAGGTGCTTCTGTTTGTTTTCTTCAATTTCATTTTCCCTTGAAGATCTTCAAATTTTTTACTGGCTCAACTATTATAAGCTTCTCGAAATGAGGTTTTACCTTCACTTTCTTCCTCCTCATCCCTTGAAGCACCTCATCTAAAAATGAGTTGTAAGCAAGGTGACAAATTTATTTATTGAAATTATCTTCGATCTCTTTAGATATATTTTTCAATCAAAAGACCTAAGCAATTTTTTATATATGCGCACCGTGAGATTAGAACCAAGGACCTCTACCTACTTTGATACTATGTTGTAACCTCATCTAAAATCTTAAGACCTTGGAGAAGTGACAGTTTTATTTGTTTAAATTATCTTCAATAGGGAGAAACTGGAACTGTATGAGACGACTCAAATAAGAACTGTAGATTGATGGTGATCCTACGTCATATGCCCCTGAGAATGGAACCTTCTGCTTGCCGATTTCACTAGAAAATGGAGTTTGGATCTGGTGTGTGAATGGAGTATAGAGCGTCTTCTCCGTGTGCTTGATACACCACCATTTGGAAATTTTGAACTTTTACAACGCCATCCCATAAGAAATTAATTGTGATGAATAATTTGTTTTGTATAATATTCTCATGACATGATAAATTGACATGAAAACTGTTGTTCTATCATGTATTCAGATGGTATCGGAGGCCATTAAGAGTCTATTATCAGCTGTTCACTCAATAGTCTTGCAGCAGCAAGTGGAAATCAATCTGCGTAAAAGAACTGATAAGCTAGGAAGAAAATTGGAAAGGGAACTTACTTCTCTTTCAGAAGTGGAAATGAAGTTCGGGGGCAGCCTCTCTACTGAAGATACAAATTCTGCCTTGACCTCGAAGAACCAGTTACCAACTAGGCATGCTAAACTCAATGCCCTAAAGAGAATAGTGGATGACGAGAAGGCCAAGTACTGTAAATCTGTCCAAACGACCCAAACCATGATTCTGAACAACCTACGAACAAGCCTTCCCAACGTGTTTCAAGCTTTAATGGTGTATTCAAATGCTTATGCTCAGAGCTTTGAGGTCATTCTTAGAAGTGCCTCAATAGTGGGACATGACTACTTGCAACCTGCAACTTGATTTAAAGCGGGTAGATTCTTTGTAACATAAACACAGTGGGTACTAGATGCATCCTTTGTTGTAGGTTGAAATTGGAGCAAAATGATTTAGTTGATGTGTGAAAATGTCCATGACTGTAGGCTTTTTTGCTAGAATGAAAACTTCAGTTTATTTATGTCGACTTCAATAGTTAATACTCCAGGCACGCACACTACAAATAGGATTATCCATTTTATTCCCATTAGCTCGTAGATTTGAACAGGATTCTAGAATGGATTCTCAAATATCAGACCATTAAGGATTCGTTTTGCAGGACTTTTGGAAAGTCGAAAGTTATTTTCAAAACTAAGAAATTGCTTACTCTTTAGGTCCAATGTGACTTATTCAGTAAGACGACAAAAAGCAGATGGAGAAGTTATCCCAACATGAGACTAATGGAGGGCAGGGACAAAGCTAGGATTGTAGAATTGTGGAGGCAAATTAAAAAAAAAAAAAAATTAATTGTGGAAGCAAAATTGAAAAATATTAAGGAATTGTTTTGAGAATTTTGCGCAAAATCTTGAAAAATATTGTGCAAAATCTTAGATTTAAAATTTAGTGTGGAGGCCATTGTCCCCACGGTAAATCTGCCCCTGGGCTAGGGTATTGCACTTCGTGATGGTTAGCGTCCATATCACCGCCATCTTGTCCTATCTCTTGTTTAGATTTCTTAATGAAAAACACGAGTAGCCAGGCAAGAGTTTCTGTTGCCATCAATATGGATCAGCTAAATAAATTCAAAACATACTTCTTTTTTTATGATATTCCAAGTGCCACAAAAGCTAAAAACACTTGAATGAGTTTGATTCTACGACTATAAATCACAAAAACACTTGAAACCAAATGGCAAGAGAAAGCTGGGTGCCTATATACTAGTCATATTCATATCTAGCTGTTGAGAAATAAAAATCATAATTCTATAAGCAATAAAATTGCAAAAAGAAAAATGGGTAAATAGTACAAAACGTCCCTACCTTTCACCGTTTTTTGTGCAAAATGTCTTTATCTTCCATTTTTGGCATTTTTACCCTTAATTACACATTTGATTGCGCAAAACTCATTCTAATCTGCCGTTAAGTGAACAGGAATATCTTTTTTATTTCAAAATGGAAGGGTATTTTTGTCTTGTAACAATTTTCCCCCATTCTCCCCTACACCAAACATGACCCAATGCATATATATTTATCCCACGAGCAGTTTTCTTTTTCTCTCGTTTGAACTATCTTCTCCAGCTTCAACATTATTCCCCTTCTGCTCCCCTCCCCTCTCCTCGCCGCCGGTGAAAGCACACAGTGAAGCAATTGAGTTAAGTATTTTTGTTTTCCATTTCCTACTTTCTTCGAGTGATTGCGGGTCTGTAAGGGGTGAGGGTTTTGGCTTCTATTTCCTCAAGAATGGTGGTTACACTACAACAAAAATGACATTTTACAATGTTCAAAAAATGTTGTCTAAGGCCTTTTACAACTTTCGGACGCATGATGCAAATCTCGATAGATGTTGTCGCAGAGTAAAATGATACATCAACATTTATTTTGAACGTTGTCAAAAACCTTCTTTTGCAATGTTTTTTGAATGTTGCTAATAATTTTTTTGAAACTTTTTTTTTTTTTTTTAATGTTTCTAATAATCTTTTTGCAATGTTTTTTGAATGTTGTTAATAACCTTTTTACAACATTTTTTTTATCGTTACTAATAACCTTTTCGCAACGTTTTTTGATTGTTGTTAATAATCTTTTTGCAACATTTTTTGCTTCTTGTTGTATATGCTTATATCCTTATTTTTGCAACATTTTTTGACCATTGTCACATTTCATTTTACATTTGTTTAATTTTGCATTTTTCTTATTTGTACAGTAATTTGCACAAGCAAAACAAGATAGTAGATGACAATATCAAACAACTTTAATAATCATTATTAATTGTACTCCAAAATGTAACAATATTCGTACAAAATCCACATCCAGAATTTTGAAGCGCCTAAAAACTCAATACATTTCCGCCAAAAAAAAAAAAAAACAGAGGAAAGGAAAGAAATACCATAAAGTCATAAACCTTGAGCAGTAAGCAAAACAGCACCACCGATATTTTTAATTTCCTTCTCAGCGATTTTCGACACATGCTTAGTAGAATCCTTGAAGTACCCCAACTGCGTAACATCAATCATGGGCATTTTTTCTCATTGGCAGAACCTTATTCTCCAGCCATTCACACCATATTTAACGAATTGTATTAAAAATCCCATCATTCTCACGAATTATAGTAGCAATTCGTCCAACACCCATCCATCTCACAGCCAAATCAGATACTTCTTCATTAGAACATAAAAGGAAAATCCTTTCAATGCAATAAGGATAATGAATATACGCATTAATCACTTTTAACAAATGTTTTTCACTTTTTCAATGCAGTAGTAAAATTTTACAAGAAATGCTATATATTCTGAAATTTTACAAATGTCAATGAACAACTCCCAACATACATTTTTCCAATTGGAAAAACAAGCAATGTATAATCACCAAAAGAAACTGTAAAATAACAAGATTCAGAGGCCTGGGTAAATTAGGCCATATAAAACTGTTGACACTCCAAAAATGTAGCCCAAAATCAAA
>CAIGRS010273235.1:0-14796 GCA_903798395.1 Fraxinus floribunda | reverse complement strand
AATGGAAATTCAATAATTCACCTCAAATCCCAACACGACACTGCTTTGGCCCACTGGTTAATGTTCCCGATCTCTCATTACTCGAGCCTAACCCTTGAAAGCATCCTCAAGTTGAACTCCACATTCCCATTCTTATACCTCTCATTATTTATCTCATCCACTGCCCACTTATCCACAAAAAAAAATAAAATAAAATATTACTGCCCAACTCTGTGCAGCATGGAGCTGGACTATCTAGCTCCGTTCCGTATGGAGCTGGACAGTCCAGCTCCATTCTGGACGGAGTTGGGAGCCTGCACGGAGCTGCCAGTTGCATATGTCAAAACCCCATAGATATACCTGACACACAATATGATTACATAAGATTTCATACAAAAATTAAGCGTCCAACATAAAGCACTTGGAGGGAGCATCACGGAGCTGGGATCCTGCACGGAGCTGCAGCCAGCTCCATTCTGCATGAAGCTGGACTGTCCAGCTCCATTCTACGCGGAGCGGACAGTCCAGCTCCGTACGGAGCCACTGAGTTGCGATTTTTTTTTTTTTATTTTTTTCATTCCTTTTTTAAGCTGAATAATCATTTGCAATAATAAATTCTAATGGAGTGATCTGTTAATGGCAATGGATTTAAATAATATCATCCAATATTCAAAAATCACACATTAGGACCAAAACAGATATCTCATCTTCGTTCATCAAGCTTATCCGACCACCCGCATTAGGACCATCAGTATGAAAGAGAATAGGGCGACATCTCATCTTCGTTCATCAAGCTTGAATTCTGGAATTATGCAATGAGGGATAACATGCTGACTTGGGGAAAGAACACCCTTACCCACCACTTCTATGTACTCCATTAACCTAGCCACACACACCACCACTGTCGTCTATGCAACGGTTCAATAAAAATGTCTGGGCAGAGTTAAGAGACAGAGAGGTTAGAGTCGCTGAGGGAGGAGATCGGTAGATTTAGGGCTTTTCTTTTTTTCGAGCCGCTCGGCATTTTTCCAGCTTATGACGCTTACATCAACGAGTAAGCCTTTTGGTTGGCGGGATTAAATTCAAAATTCTGGGCGGTATTCAATTCAAAAAATCTGGGCGGGAGTCGAGATGTATTCTCACTCAAAAAACATTTTTTTTTTTTTTTTTTTTATCTTGGGTGGGATAGAGGCCAGAATTATGGGCAGGAACACTGTTGCGGAACTATCCTTCTTTAATATAGTATAAGATAAGATTGGTACCTCTTAGGTGCCCAAATCCAAGTCTCAAACTTGCATTAAATAAAGTGAATTATATTCTTCTACTTTCCTATGTGAAATTATCATTTTTTNTTGGGTGGGATAGAGGCCAGAATTATGGGCAGAAACACTGTTGCGGAACTATCCTTCTTTAATATAGTATAAGATAAGATTGGTACCTCTTAGGTGCCCAAATCCAAGTCTCAAACTTGCATTAAATAAAGTGAATTATATTCTTCTACTTTCCTATGTGAAATTATCATTTTTTCAATTTTTCACCACTTTTATTCAAAATTTATTTCAACATCAAATGATCATTTTTTGCCTTATTTTCTCATTCATCCTAAATTGATTTTCAGAAAACAAATACATTACATTCATCTACTCATGGAGTAGAACACGCTCAGACAGAGAAATCTTTTGTCTAAATAACGAGACCAGCTAAAATAATTGGTCAAAAGTTTGTCAAACCACCTAATTAAAACCAATTTTCCAACTGTTTACATACACACACATATATTCTTTCAAAAAACTCTCAAAACTGTTGGATTATAAACTCTAAGCACGAGTTGAACTGTTTTAAAAATTGTTAATAAAACCAGTCAAATTCAGACCTTACATAAATGCCTAAATCATCCTTTAAAACAAACCCATAATTGGTACCCAAAACTCCCAAACACGCCCTAAATGTTTTTGATTGTTTAATCTGTCCGACCATTTTTGTGAAATTTCGTAACAAGCGGAGATCTGGGACTTCTGTAAAGTAAGGATTTGTTTTTAATTGTTTAATTGATTTGATTCTCAAATTAAGTGCCCGATTGATTTGTCGTATTTTCCCAATAGATAGGTGTTTAAGGTCTAATTTATTCATATTTAATAATAAAATACCTGATTTTTCAATTTATGCCCACGTTTTTGATGTGTTTGTGTAATCTTCCCAATTTATGTCACAAGAGAGAAAATATTTGATGAATTACCAAAAAATCCGTGCATGATAAAATGTTGACTTACTGAAATCAAGATAAAAGTACAAATTTCAACTTACTGAAACATACTCCCTTTAGTATAGCACAATATTAATTTTGTCGAGTATAAATTAAAAGGAGATGAATTGAATCGATGTTTGTGAATGCAATTTTTTTTTTTAAAATAGATTTCTCCCCTTAGTATAGCACAATATTAATTTTGTCGAGCAAACTAATGTTCGATTGTACTCTTTTAAAATGGAAGATTTTTACTATGTACCGTTTGCACTTGAAAAGTCCCTATAAATTAATAGTCCATCTCGAATTAGTTAAATTTATCAGTAATCTTAATCAATCGTAAAAATATTGTCCCATCGTATATTAAGGACCAATTATTTTGCCAAATTGAATTTTTTTTTTCTCACCGATTGTCTTTTTATTAAACATGGTTATTTATTCAGTCATGCAAATTGACTAAAGTGTATTTTTACTAAAATGCCATCTAAACAGAATGGACGAGAGAGACTAGAATGTCGAAATGGACTGAAAATTCACGTAAATTTTGCCGAGTTTAACAAATCTAATTGGGGGATGTGTTACATGACTATACGATGAGGACACCCCTAAAATTATGAATGCCTAAATATTTAAGTTCATGCAAAAAAAGGAAAGAGAGAGTTTAAATAGAGAATCCATAAATATTTAGAAACTCGTTAAAATTTAGATGAGGACACCCCTAAAATTCTCGTCAAATTTGCTTAGTTTGACACGATTGCTTAACGGTTCAACTTGTAAAAGGAAAGAGAATTTACTTTAAGAGAGAATTATACATTTGTAAAAATTTCAAAAGATAAACATTATTTACAAACCGAAAACCAGCTAGTAGTCTCAACTGAGCTGGCAGCCGCAGTGTGAGGGTTCGATTCATGCCTCTAACAAGGTTTGAAATTTGACTCTTTGTGGGCACCAGTATGATAGTTTTTGTACCATGATATGTTGAAGCACATCCTGCGATTTACCTCCTCCACGATACTTTAGAGGCGGGGCGGTAGAGGACCCTCGAGGTTGGGGTCCAACCTTTTTTTTCTATTATTTATTTATTTAATCTGAGAGTATTCCTTCCTGCATTCCATGTGCAATACTGGCACGGACAAGCTTGGTTATGAATGTAACTGAATTCAAGAGGGAAGAAATGATGTTGACAATTCATAATAAATGTCATAAAAAAAACAGCCCTCAACGTGCGGATGACAGCAAAAAATCTGAGTCCGGAGATTGACAATAATTTAATTATTAAATCTCACTGTAAAATGTGGGTTTCATAAATTTTATGTTGAACATTCAAGTGAGTCATTAACCTCACATTCTCGATTGTCTGCAGAATCGGTGAACCTTTTGCGAACAAAAGTAATGATATGAGTGCAAAGTAAAGTTTGGGATTGTACAGATTAAAAATCAAATTATGGGGTCCAAACCTTTAGAAAAATAATTATATATAAAATTGAAAAGGAACCAAAATTATTTCATTCAAGCTTTATTGGGAAGATGAACTTATTGATTGTTTGAGCTGAAATGCTATCTGGAATTACCTAAGCAGCGCAGTATTAACTGACAAAAGGAATGATATGCACCATATTAGAATGATAATTCCCGTGTTACTTGACTCTATAACACAAAACATATCATTGACACAACGATATTCAATTTTCAAACATCTTGACTTCTTAGCATAAAAGAACTTTCATTAGGCAATTCTAATCTCACGTTAGACGTCATTGAGGACGAATGTCAATGAAATTGTTGATCATTGAGGACGAATGTCAATGAAATCTACCTTCTTTAACTCACATATTTACAAACCAATGTAAATTTCACTGCCTATCTGTACATTAATCAAGTGCTAGCCCTTTGTATGGATAGGCATATTGTTGGTCACGATAAATTAATGTAGGACCTCTATAATTAGTACACCCCAATGACCCTTTATTCTATTTGTCTGGAGACTATGACATAACTAATTTATGGCCAGATATGGTGCCCATAGAGCCTATTCTGTCTCTTAAATTCTACTGTCAATTGAATTTATGAGATTTTTAGGTGGGTGGGTTAGCTTTGAAAGATGGGACATAATTCTAGCACCTTGTAGGCACAATACACAATAAAGTTGTCAAAATCACAGCAACTCATTTTAATGTATACGTGTAATTCGCCGTTCCATAATTTTAGTGACACATTCATATCTCATTCAATTCTATCTATACGAGCAAGATATAAAACTCACGACGACGAACATGGCATAACTTAGCACCTTGCTGCACAATAATGAAATGTTCAGATGAACTTCCGGTGTACGTAGTTTTATCATTATATCTCCTACCCTACTACACCTAAGTCTCTCCTACCCAGCTCCGAAATATTAGATTACTATCATTCTTGTCTCTACGAGTAGGACACACGAATAATAATAATAATAATAATAATATATCAGTCCTTTTGACAGTGTAGATGGTTCATTAAACGAACAAAAAGATGTTACATTTATGTGCCTTAGACTGTGGTGATCAAGCTCTCACGGTTCCTATGTGGGCTAAGAAAAAACCTTTTTATGTTATGTGCAAAATGTCGTCTTCTTCTTCTTTTTCCCCTCTCCCTATGTAAAAGAAAAGCATAGAGTTGCACCATGTGTGTGTGGTCTCTTTCTTCTGTATGAAGATTTTTTTGCATAGTTATACAACTTGGAGAATTGGATCTCCAAATTATATCAGCAACATAACTTCAGCAGAAGAAAGGGGATAAAAGTGGGCATATTTCATGAATAGTTATAAGTAGAAAAGAAGATGTATGGGATTATATATATATATATAGCCATCAAAATAGGAATTTTTGCTTTTTCTTAAATTAGGTTTTTTATTTCTTTTTCAGTGGTTATAATGAGTCAAAATCTGTTTTTGCCTTTCCTCTTTATCTTTTCCTCACGGGGGCCTTTCACCAAAAAAAAAAAAAATAAATAAATAAAAAAAATTGTCTCTTCATTAATTCTGAGGGCAAAAGAATTTCACCATAAATTATATCTGTAGTGTAGGCCTAAGACAAAAGAGAAGTGATTTAACACTCTCTTCGTGCAGTGTTTTTTCTCAGGCAAAACCTAAAAATTTCATGTCATATCTTCATGTGATAAACCCTCTGCAAACTTGTAAGAGATCTATCTAGTCAAAATATTAGGCATCCTTTTAATTATGTATTTAATTTATTTTTGGAATAAGTCAAATCAAAAGGAATTTGAATGTTGTGCATATATACTTGTAGTGATCTATCTAGTCAAAATGTTAGGTAGCCTTGTATTTGTTTATCTTAGGATAAGTCAAATCAAAAGGAATTTGATGTATTGTGTGTATATGTATGGAATAATGGTGCTTGAATGGGCTTTGAGAACAAGAATTTTGATAGGTATGTAGCATTTGTTTGGTTAATTTTTTATTTTTTTTTTCAAATTGTCCAATCATATTGCGTCACGTGTCCCTTAAATCTGTTTGTGTAGTATGATTGATATGTGTGTGTTGGTAAAGTCTTGGTAGGAAAAGGGGCGATGAAAAAAAAAGTGAACAATCTAAACTCTTGTTTGGTGGTCTTTATTTCAAAAAAAAACCAAAAACCAAAAACGAAAACAAAACGTTGTTTTGAATAGTATTTTTTGAAGAATATGTGGTTAAAAAATAGAAAAAAATTTAGATTTACGTGTAAAATATTTTACTGTGTGATTGAAAATAAATAAGAGAAATAAATTAAAGTAAAGTAAATGGAATCAAATGGGGCGTATAAAATTCCAAATTGTTTAAATATCAAAACAATAATTAATATAAATTTTTTTCGACACTTTTTACGAGGTTAACTTTTTAAAATGAAATTATAAAGCTTAATAATTAGAATTTAGAAGTAGGCATAAAAAAATGTTTTTCTCTCTCGTTGTTGTCTTGATACCAAAAATAAAATACTAAGGTTAGATTTTGATATTTTCGAGTGTGTTGGCCAAGATTGTTGATTATTTTGTCTCTAAATAAAGTTACAATCTTGGGATGAGAAAATTGGCGGAATGTTGAAGGGAAAGCTGGCGATTTGAGCTAAGGGGACAAAGCTGTCTCCTTTGTATTAAATAGGAACACATACGTATACGCACAAGTCCTTCTTATTCGGATGCTTTGCTCTCTCCCTCACAAATTGTATGCACAGAGAGACACCATCTTTTCTCATAGCATCACTACCAAAAGGACGAGGCAAATATATGTATATTCGAGACCGATAATCTATATGTTATGATGGATATTGTTCATCGTGATGTTCATCACCACCAAAAAGAAAACCCTTATAATTCCTACCCGTGCACAGATAAATAATATTTGCATAGGAGGGACGAACAATTCACGATTTAGCCCCCGTTTGATCCACATTTTTTTTTATTCTTCTACTCATTTTCAACCACACATTCTTCAATAAAATAATTTTTTCATCACATCATTAATTTTTCCTTCTTTTTAAATCACATATTCCACTTCACATCAACAAGAAAAATACATTCTTTTGAAAATAATGTGTACCAAACATGGTTTTATTTTAAAGAATTTGATGTAACATTTAGATTTTTTAATTTTTTTGTAAGCAAAAAAATGGGAGTAGATTGTAAGAAAAGAAAAAATGGGAGTAGATGTAACCGACAGGGAATTGAATTTGGCAGTACTGCTCAATCGCTCTCATGCATGGGGTTATACATCACACACCAGGGAAATGCCCTATTGCTTTGTAGTGTTCCCCACCACTCTTAGCCTGTTCGATTCCCTTTAAAATAAAATTCTTTAATGAATTCATTTTTAATCATATAATTATATAATAAAATATTTCACACGTTGATTCAAATTTTTTTCCAACTTTTTAATCAAATGTTATTCAAAAAAACTATCGTTCGAAACCATTTTTTTTTTTTTTTAAATAATGAACATCAAACATCAAACAAAGACTTATTGTTCACCCCAAGATAGAGACGCCACTGTGTTTACTGTGTAAGTCAAAGAGTTCATTGAAATGTCGTTTCAATCTACAGTACGTACCAGTAGAATTGTATGGGCAATGTTGGAGGCATGTTTGTATTGCTTCTCTTTAACCCCATTTTTTTTTTTTTTGTGTATAAAATGTATTTAGAAATAATAGATTGATAGAGAATGTATGATTAAAAAATAAAGAAAATTTTAAATTTCTTTGTAATATATTTTGTTGAAAAGAAGAAAAAAATGAGGATCAAACAAGGTTTAAGCTTTGTTTTGCAATCAATTATAAATGGTTGATAAATTCAGTAATAAAAAAAAAAGACATTAATTTATTACACATTCATGATTATTATTTTTGTGCCATTCACACATTTTTGTAAGTTTCACTATTATTTCTCTTTGTAAACAATTTACGAACATCAATTTGGAATGGTTATTCTTGAAAGAGTAATAATTGGAAAATAGAAAAATTCATATACTAAAAATCTTTAGAAAATCAAAATCAAAATCAAGAAATATTAGGTAATATGTTAACTCTCGGGACTTCCACGTTAATAGCCAAGTAAAATTTTCACCTTTTAGCCCATGTTTGATGCATATTCTTAACAAATAATGCATTTTAAATAGTGATGTGATGAAAAATATATGGTTAAAAAAGAAGGAAATTTTTTGAATTTAATATTATTTTATTGAAGATTGTGTGATTGAAAATAAGTATTAAAAGAATACATTTTTTTTTTTTTGCTTTTTGTTTTTAAGAATGTGGATCAAATAGGGCCTTAATTGCATAATATACACAGACAAGTATATGCTCGACTTTCCACGTAAATTATGAACATAGATTGGCCAATCACACTCCGAGCCTAAGCCGGACGTAGCTCACAATTACGCTATCGTCACCCTTCAATTGAGTATTGTTCGTGTTCATCAAATATAAAACTAATTTTATGCAAACCAAAACACTGCTAATTTGAAGTAAAAGTTGCATAGTAACTTACTTACGTGTAATATTTCATCATTAAATGAACAAGTAATCATAGTATGGGGAAGGATATTCTCGGCTTAGGACAATTGTTTTCTTTAAAGTAGTGAATCTTATTAGATGGCATAGATTCCATCCATTGCAAAAGCAAAAGAGCATCACAAGCACCCAAAAAGCTAATACATTTACAGAACATAAAACCCAATTAATCTTACATATGGAAGGAATTATACTGTCTGTTATTCGAGCAAACTCCACTCGTTGTGCCCGCAAAATACTATAAAGAATATTTGATAAGCAAGTGCCTTATCCATAGATATACCGACTCTTTTTTCTTACTAGTGGATTAGCAAAGACTCGCACAAAATCTACCTCCTAAAATTCGTTATATCAGTAGGAATATTTTGACGGCATAATACTTGCATAGGATGCTCAATGTCCTCCAAGCAAGCGGCCTGCCTTCTTTTGCGAAAACCCTCAAGCATGTTGACCTCTAGAAAGGTCGATATGAAATCAAGAAAATAAGCGTACAATATGATCAAACTCCGACCGATTCTTTTCTTTTTATTCTTCTCAAAATTTACAACCATGCACTTGTTACAAGAATTCACTTACATCTTAGCCATTTGTAGTCACATGTGAAGGGTTGATTTTATATATGAAGTAGATTTGAAAATAAAAGAGATGGAAAGTCAAACAAGAAACGTTTACTTTGAGTATATATAGTGAAAATTAAAATTGCAAATTTGGTAAACAGTAATTAATAAGATTGAATAGGGCAAGATTTTTCCTGAATTGATTCTACAAAATGTACCTCTATGCATTAGCCACAGACATATATTCTCACTCATTAAATGTTATATAGAAATCCCACTACTTTAACATCAACTTTCCCGTGCTTTATGGGTCTTTGTTTCCCATGTTCACTGCTTGGCGATAAAGACTTGTTTGTTCTATCAATGCAATGGATGAGCTGATGCTGTCAAAATTGTTAATTTATTACTGAAATTCTAGGATTAATCAAACATTAGTTTAAAGGCTTAAAAGTAGCACAGACAAAAAGAAAAAGATAAAAAGAAAATCATCATGAGCTTAATGCAAAAGCAAATTTTCAAGAAATTAAGTAGTTTATGCTTACTGTACATCTATTACAGTATTACTGCCCACAATGCTAATAGATTCCCGTAAGCAAAAGGACGTCATTTTTAAGTAACACAAACTTGAAGTATTCTCACTTCAACGTATACGAGTAAAAACAACTAGTAAGGTAAAAATGTCGTGTTGCTCTTATTCTTGATACACCTAAAGACATAGTGAGTGTTAACGTTCAAATTCTCAAAAGCCATAAGTCGAAAGAAAATAGTCTAGAGAAACAATTAAAAGTATAAAAAGTTTTTGAATAAAGTTGTTTGTACATATTTAAATTACATAAAACATTACAGATGATGAGATGATAATAGTGTATTGACTGGTTCAACTTTGTTTTGTGTCCAATATCCAATGAATGCTTGCCAATTGACAATCTGTTAAACATTCCGTAAAAGATTTCTCTATGTGTAGCATTTCTCTAAATTTCTTAGTGTTAATAATCTCGAAACAAGTAGATATATATATACAAATTTTAACTAGCAAAGTCTCGAAATTAATCTCGAAGTTCAAGATATGAGAAAAAAATCAATGGCTAAAACAAAAGAAGAGACAAGCAAATCCAACAACCAATTTACTTCTAGTATTTATTACTGCATGGATTCATCGTCTTGTTCAATTTCTGATGCAGGCTCTTCTTCTTCTTCAAGCCCGGTAAATCCATAAGCCCCATGTCCATTTCCAAAAGCTTTAATATGATCTTTAAGGGACCTTTTGTGCTTAAAATCAGAACCACAAATGCAATACCAGAGTTTGCCACAATTTTTCTCATGGGTTCTCCAATCTCCCCTCACTGCAAAAGTTTTTCCGCATTTTCTGCACATAAAAGGCTTGATTCCATGTTTCCTCTTGTAATGTGTTTGAAGTGTTCTGAAATCTTTTAAGGGCTTTGCTCTTGGGTGATCAATATTGTTTCTGCAGCCAGGTTCACAACAATAACAAGGAAGCCTAAGCATTCCTGTTGGCTGAATTCCCCTTAGAGATTCAGGCCCTTTTCTGTACTGTGATCCATGCCCCCACATATGCATCTGCACCATCACAAAAATAACAAATTTAAAAGGTAAATATATTTGTTCAAAAGGTACGTGTATAAACTATAAAGCACTTGTTCCCATATATGTTGGACTCCTTGAAACCTAATTCTATACTTTACATTTATACTCTCGACGTTAGCCATTTTTGTGTGCAAGAGATACTTGAACTTGCAGTGGCCAGTAGACTTTAGCAGTATTATAAATCTGTCCGTGTTATGCTCTGATTCCTTTCCGTTGAATACTGCTCTTCACCATAGGAATTACGGCTTATTATCCCTACTATAAAATGCATATTGTGTGAATACATATTAATGTAAGGACGACTATTCTCCACATAGGATATCTTAATTTTCTGGAATGCACAGGTTTGTTATTTACACTTCTGTTTTGTCACTGAACACGAAAACACATAACTAAACCGTCAAAAGTTGTGGTTCTTAAAGTTTCTTTCAAATGAAGAAATCTTGACCGACTAATTTCCATTAGAACTTTCTTCAAAACTTGTAAATTTAAACTCTGGGTTTCCAAAGTGAACCTTATAGCAGTGTGTATGATGTAAAATGGAAAAAAGAGGAAAAAATACGCCTCCGATATGTAAAAAGTTTGTGAGAGATGTTGTGTTAAAAATTGAACAAATCTGCAACTTCTGTCACTGGCTGAGATTCTACAAACTGAGTATAAATTCTCAGCCTTTGAAGATCATCTTTAATGCTTAAGCCCTGAAAACTGTTTGAAGTTTCAGTTGTGTACAGTTACCAATTTGTTGCACAGAATTCAAAGTGTATGCTAAAAGCATAAGGAACATTTTTTGAGTTGTTCCATCACATAAATGAAGAGTCTCAGTCTCGTCTTCAGTAGGATTCTATCAGTCATCATTCTGAATAATTGAAAAATCTCAGAAATATGATCTGAACTGGATGAAAAAGAGTAAAAACAAAACGAACTTTTTACAGATTAAAATTGTCCAATCTTTTTACTGCTTTAGACAACTTTACAAGACTGGCATCTACTAAGAGAATAGGGTAATTAAAATTAGTTGCGATGTTTATCAAAGAGGATTCCGAAAAATAAAATTTAAAATCTTATCCGTTCAACAAACGAGACATTCCCATGAGGATTTTTTATAAGAAAGTGGGTAAGGTAAAAGGGGAAGCCTTAGAGATTGTGCTAAAACTTACTTGCATGTTGTTGTATCTGTTGAAAGTCTTGAAGCAAACAGGACATGAAAACTGGGTTGGACCTATAAGAATCTGGGAAGGTGTTGGAATCCAATACTGCCCTTTGTTGAGTCTGTTGATGGGGTACCCAGAAAGATCAGCCTCTTCATCTTTATCAGCAGTAGAAGATCGCATAGAAGCCAGATCAGAAGCACTAGGGTTTGGTAATCCTATGTGTAGTGCAACAGTAACATCTCCGTCGTCCTCCACGTTGTCATCAGGAGCAGAAAATAGGTTTTGGGTTTGACTATGATCTAGTCTAGCTTTGGTCTTGTCCAAATCCATGGTGTGTGAACAAGAAGGTTCTTGTTCTTCATATCTTGTGGGGCATAGGGTCAGAAGTGGAAGGGCTTCCCTTAGAGGAGGTGAAGGAGGTGGAGTTTCAGGAGGATTTGAAGTGAGAAAATGGTGAAGAGGGTTGAATTTGAAGCACTTGTAGAAATTATCTGAATAGGGATCAGTCATGGTGGAAGGGGGAAAGGGAAAATGGAAGATGGATGGATTGGCCTTTGTAGAGAGAGAAAAGGGAGAGATATATAGAGAGAGAGAGTAGAAGATGATCAAGAGTGGATGGTGATTAGCTAAGGCAAGGCTTAGCAGAAACATAAAGTACCTAGGAAAAATTAGTAGGTAAGGGAGGAGAAGGATTGTGCTTAAAAAGTTAGCTACTGTTTGCTATAAAGTGTTTAAAACTTATTTTACCATAAACACATTTTTTATCATATATTTTTTTATTAAGATTATTTTATATATAGGAACTCATATTTTTTTTACTCTTCAGCTACACATTTTTTAAAAAATATTAATTTTTACAAAAATTATTATAAAAAAATCTGCATCGAACATACCTTAAATTTACCTATTGTCATTGAAGTTTGTGCAAAATTTCAGTTTGATAATTTATGTTTTTATTACCTATTTAGCAGTCACTATAGTTTATAATGATTTCACCGCTAGTCAATATAATGAGTAATATTTTATTTCGTTATCTGGTTTGATTCTTATTATTTTCAAAATATATTCGACTATTTTTTCTTTTCAATCACACATTTCTCAACGAAGTAATATTAATCGTAAATTCAAAATTTTATCTTATTTTTTAACATATATTCCCTATCAATTTACTATTCAAAAATGAATTCTTAAAATAAAAATGGAATTCAAACATACACTTAATATTATATAATTCATCTTATCAAATATATCATAAAAAGACTGTACTGCCTGTACATTTATATTGTAGAGTATTTAGAGAAACAACAATATAAGATATTATATATATATAATTTGATAAAATTTGATGAAATATATTCTTAAAATTAATTGTTAATTTTGATTTAAATTTTTATGATTTTTTTTCTAAATCAAATGAGGGCATTGTTGATACTTTTGCAAACAGTGTTATAAAAAGAGAGCTTATGTGTCTAGGCGTCGCCTAAACTCAAAATGTGGACAAAACTTTTTGCCTTGTTAGCAAGTGTTAACTAAGTGAACAAATGCTAAGTTGACCGCTTAATAAGCGACACGTTTTTTACGCGCTTTATTAATTCTTTTTTTTAAATATTGGACTTTAGTTTATTAATTTTTTTTCTCTTTTTCTAAAAGGATTGTATTTGTCTTTAGTTTCAAAATTTTAAATGACTTTATCTGTACAAAAGTAAAATATGATTTTATCCAATAAAGGGTTATATAAGATTTAAGTTACGATACTATCTATATTATGTAATTATGATCTTAAATCTTATCATTTTGTTGAAAAATTTTAAAGTATATATAAAGTTTCTATAAATTTGTTAAATAGAATTTGTCTAGTTGAAAATTGAAACTATGAAAAATAGTCTAACTTTTGCATTTCAAAAATTTGAAAATTGTTTAATTGACTAATTGTAGTATATATTAAGAAAATATAGTATTTGATAATTTTAGATGTTTGATATGTATTAATTTAATTATTAAATATTTTTTAAGAATGATTTAAGTATTTACAATAATATTAATAATAAGTAAAGCTTTTTTACGCCTAGGCATCGTCTATGCTCATAAAGCTAAAAGATTGACTTTTACGACTAGTCACGCTTTACGTTTTTTAGAATACTACTTTCATGAGAAATCCCAAATAACCTTAGTAGATATTAGTTCTAAGGCATTATAAAGAATTGTTGAACACAAAATTTTAAAATAATATTATATTTTCTTTTTGAAACGTCCCAATTTGGTAATGATTTAAATCAGATTTTAATTTAAGTCAAAGTCAAACAATCAATATTAATCACATATTTTATGGTCTCACAACTTTTTAATCACACATTTCAAATTTTTGTTTCAAAATCTAATTTTAATCTCTACCAAATAGGGGGTGCATGATGTGGATTAAGAAGGGTCTACAAAAAATGGAAAGGTCTACAAAAATGCCTGTAACTTTCAATTCGAGTGTCAAATTTACGCGATCGAGTAAAATCTGATAGCCTTTTTCAATTCTCTACAATTTTGTCAAGGGTAAAGATTTATTCCATCATCAAGACTCAAGCTTTCTAGGTCGAATCCTGTCGTTTTATGGTTCGTTTTAGCATTCTTTCTATTTTGAGTTAGTTTGCAAGTATTTTCGTCGTTTTCACAATTTTCTAATTCTTTTGAATTTTTCTATTGAATTAGGGTTCCGCTTTGATGCTTTAAATACATGCTTAAGGGTTTGAAAACCCTATGGTTATTTTTGAATAATAATATTTCAGTTTTGTTATCTAGTGGATTATAGTACTTTTCACGTCCGTTCGAACAACACCTATTCATGTGTTGCGGACAAGACTCTTTTATTAATATCCACGTTTCCATCGTGTATCGTTACACTCCATGCTAAGTGGTGTAACGGGTGGAAGGGATTTGTGGTGCTAAAACTTGATGTGACCAAATCCTACGATCAGCTGAGTGGAGCTTTATAGCTAAAATTATGGAAAAATGGTTCTCACTACGATGGGTTCAATTGATCTTAAATAGTTTTACTCCATCTCGTTCTTCTTTTTCTATGAATGAAAGAGTTCAAGGTAAGGTAGTACCACTACAACAGTGGTGCTGTTATCTCCTTACCTTTTTCTACTTTGTGCTTAGTGATGGCAACGGGGCGGGACACTCCCACCCCGCCCCGCCTTTGACGGGGCGGAGCGGATTTTTGCCCCGTTTAATG
>CAIGRS010273234.1:0-19074 GCA_903798395.1 Fraxinus floribunda | reverse complement strand
CTATGTAAACATTTCTTGGTATAAATATGAATTTATCATTTTGTTCAATTCTTAATTTACATTTAACAAAAAAAAATATTTTTTGCTATAAATATGAAAAATTCTATATTTTTATAATTTTATTTATACAATCATATGGGCCAAATCGGAACAAATCGCGACTCATGACCCGCATGGCCTCGACACGGATGGGTCAGCAGGCGGGCCTGGGTTGTAGTCCAAAATTGTAGGCCGACCCAAACCGGTTCGGAACCCGTAGCGGGCGGACCTTTTTTTCACGCGGACCGTTATCAAACTTATATGTCCTCGCCTACCCGATCCAGACCACCCGGATTGACACCTCTAAATGAAAGAACAATTCACCATATCAATGAATGTGGTAGGTCAATTGCCAAGAAAAGAAGACGTAATGACCATTAAGAGATGTGGCCACAATCTCCATTTTGTGCTGGCCTAACTTGAATAGGTTAACTCCCCTGGAAGCCTTGTTTGGTTGTTATTTTCCATAAAAAGTAATATAGTAGTTTAAAAAGAAAAGCACGAGGCTTGTTTGTCCTTAATATAGTTTCATTACATGACGTGTGTGCTATGCATAGAAATTGTGGCGCAATGGTCGACACGATCGAACTCAATTTATTAAACTATACACATACCAATCTTATTATAATTCGAATTATTTAGTAAAGAAAAAGGTGTTATTTCTTAAACGAGCAAAATCTGAATGGTTGGAACCGGTCTAGTTTGACCGGGTTAGATTCTTTTAGCATTAGGGATAGAAATTTCTTTTTGTTCCCCAATGATGTAGGCATTACATCAGGATTTCAAAAGCTGACGTAAGATAAAATGCAGCACATTATGGATTTCTGAACCCTAAATCCTTTAAAGACAAATCTTCTAATTCGATCTATTTACATTGAATTTATTATGTTCAGTCAACGAGCAAATTTCCTTAATTTTCTTATGAAATTATTTTTTCATCTTCAAGACTCTTCAGAATATTAATTAGTAATATTATTGTATGTTTAAATAATAATAAAAACGAGTAATGTTATGTAATCTCATTGGGATTACAACCCAATCTAGATGGCCTAAATGATATACGAAATGAAAGACGAAATTAAATACTTCACTTATCATTTAACGTCACCTAAATTGATCCTAAATAGCATTACTCTAAAAACAATCATCTAGTCCAAACTCGCATGAACAAACAAAAGGGCTAGGCATCGGCTTGAGGTTAATTAATTTCTTTATTGCTTTGTTTGAATCGATGAGTTTTTCGATATAATTAGTTATCATTGTCTACTTAAAATATCAAGTGATTGTTTACTTTTAGTATGAATTGACCGTTCTTGAGTTTGCTTTTTTAAACGAATTTTTACATCCGTTACTCTCTGTCAAACCGCTAATCCAATCCAATTTTCAAAATATTGATTAATTTTATTTCGCCAATTTCCCTATATTAGGGTTGCTGCCAAAAGAAGCCCTTCTAATTGGTTTTTAAGCCTAGCCAAACATGCTCAGATTGTTCCATTCCATCTACTATGTAGAAACTCTATTGTTCAAACTATTTCGCCTATAGACTTAAACTAGACGAAACACGTAATTGGAAAACAAAAATAGGGGAAAAATTTTTATTTCTGAAAGAATGGGGATAATTATGATAACCCCAGAGAGTGTAAAAGTAAGGTGCTTTGCTTCCACCTTCAGATCAAGCAGAGTAGGCTCTCAGGAGATGTCAGTTTCTTGGTGCATTATCCAACTAGGAAGAAAAATAATCTTTTGGAAGCCCTTCTCTTCAAATTAACTCCATACAACCTGGAAATTAAAGATCAGTCACCCCAAGAATGATGAATTACACATATACCTTGCTTGATAAGATAACGTGGATAACACTAGATAGCATGAAAGAAGTGAAATGTAAAATCCATTGTGCTATCGTATCAACCTCGTGTATTGAACTATCGTGGCAGGTTCACTTCATATGAGACATTTAAAAGAAATGAGATCAAATTGTAGTACCTTAACAGAAATCATCTTCTTCTAAGGGAGTTTCTGACGTTGGAGATGATAATGAATCACTCGCTGACTCCCTGGCGTCGATCAGCATTGCAATGACTTCGCGCATGGTAGGCCTGTTGAGAGGGGAGGTGCTGGTACAGAACATTGCAATTTTAAGTACTAAAGACATTTCTCTCATCGTCCTTTTCTCGCTAAGATCAATCCGTCGATCATACATGTCAGACGTTGTTACTAATTTAGAAATCGATCTTCTTGTCCAGGTTACTAGGTCACCTCCATGATCAAGAGGTTGGACAGGGGACCTTCCAGTAATCAGTTCCAACAAAACTACTCCGAAACTATATATATCACATTTCTCCGTCACTTTCATCGTGTAAGCATATTCTGAAACGAAAAAAAAAATACATATATCAATTGATCATATTAAATTTTCAGATAGTTGTCAAAATGTGTAAGAAAGCTGTTGTCAGAATCTTGTAAATGATACTCATACCAGGGGCAATGTAGCCATATGAACCAGCAACAGCAGACATTGATTTTGAGAGGGGGAAGTCGATCAACTTTGCCAAGCCAAAATCTCCAACATGTGCCTCAAAATATTCATCTAGCAAAATGTTGTTTGATTTTATGTCGCGATGAATGATTTGAGGCTTACAGTCATTGTGAAGATAGCATAACCCCTCTGCAGCACCAAGAGCAATTTGGTATCGGGCATTCCAATCGAGAAGACAATCCTTCTCCTTCCCATGAAGTACTTCTCCAAGACTTCCATTCGCCATGTACTCGTATAAGATAAGATTGCTGTCCTGATGGTAGCAAAAGCCATAGAGTTTCACAATATTTTTGTGCCTAATCTTTCCCAAAGTCGAAATTTCAGCACAAAAACTGTTGTCTGAGCTGGTTCCTTCTCCTCTGGCTTTCAACTTTTTAACTGCAATCACCTCACCATTGCTCATTACAGCCTGGTAGACGGTTCCACAAGCTCCCTTTCCTATGACAGCACTGTCTGAAAAATTCCCCGTGGCTTCGACAAGGTCCATATACGTGAAATCTTCCTTTGGAAAATAATAGCCATCCAATACATCAGGTTTCGGTTGATCTTCAAGTGAAACAAAAGAAGGTTTACGGTGCCTGATAGCCCAACAAACACTCACAATAAAAGTCAAAGAGATGAGGCCGATAGTAAGCGAAACAATGCTGACTATTTTTTCTTTGGAAGAACCCTCCTTCAACCAGCTAGGATTTGGAGCAGATGTAGGGGCTGGAAATGAATGGCAATGATTTGAACCTAATATGCATAATCCATTGTTTCCAGCAAAATTGCTGGAGTCCATTCTCTGGAAAACCGGGGTGTTTGGCACTGTTCCAACCAGATTATTATTAGAAAGATTGCATACGTTTAGGCTCATTAGTGCTCCTATTGAACTAGGAATTTCACCACCAAGCTGGTTGTCATTCAAGTAAAGAGATATTAGCATCTGCAGGTTACCTAAATTGCTCGGGATTGATCCACTGAGATTGTTATGACTGATATTCAGAGCAATCTGAAGAGAAGTTAATCGACCTAGCTCGACCGGAATGTTTCCCGAAAAGAAATTTCCACCCATTTGCAATTCTGTCAATCGAGCTAGACCCCCTAAAGTTCCTGGTATTTGTCCCGTCAACGTGTTATCAGATAGTTTCAGCAGTTCCAGATTCACTAGCATGCCAAGCTTTTCTGGAATGGAGCCACTAAACCAGTTTCTGCTAAGATCAAGCCTCTGGAGCTTTATACAGTTTCCCAACTCTTGAGGAATGCTTCCAAATAGCCTGTTGGACGACACGTTGAATGCAACGAGCTTTACAAGTTTACCAATCTCTGGAGGAATTTGGCCAATGAATTGATTATTCGACAAGAGCAGCCTCTCTAATGTAGTAAAATTTCCCACTTCTGAAGGTATCAATCCTGAGAATCGGTTTTGATAGAGCTCAAGTGCTGAAAGGTTCTGAAGTTTTGTGAATTCAATAGAAAGACTTCCCGTAAATAAATTGTCTCCCAGCATTAGATGCTCGAGAGATTTGCAAGTTTTTAAGCCACGAGGAATGTTCCCGGACAACTTGTTTGATCCCAGGCTGAGGAAAATCAATTTCTGAAACATGCATATATGTTTTGGTATCCTGCCCACAAGATTATTCATGGACATGTCAAGGACAGTGAGGTTGCTATTAGCCCCAATAAATGGAGGAATGATACCTTCAAGATTATTGTCAAAAAGTTGAAAGTTCTCAAGGAATCTGAGATTTTGAAACTCAATAGGAATTGAGCCTGTCAAGTTATTTATGGACAAATCTAGATTTTTGAGTTGCTTCAACTTTCCAAGCTCCTTGGGGATATTTCCCTGGAGGAGGTTCTCAAAAAGATGAAGCAAACGTAGATTAGAAATTTGGCCCAAGTCTTCTGGAATAACTCCTGTCAATCTATTTTCAGAAAGATCAATCTCGACTGCATTTGAACAATTCCCGATTTCTGGTGGAATCGTTCCATTCAATTGATTCGTGTACATGTACAATCTTTTCAGCCGAGACAACTTCCCAATTTCCTTGGGAATGGTTCCTGAGAACGAATTTGCATGCACTGCAAGTAATTCCAAGCTAGTGAAATTACCTATTTGGGGAGGAATTTCACCCGAAAACAGATTCTTCCAAAGAATTAAGCTGGTGAGCCTCTTAAGTTTTTGTAGCTCAACAGGAAAAGGGCCTTCTAGCCTATTTTCTGCCAAACCTAGAACTTCCAAATTATCACATTCAGTGATTTCAGTAGGAAGTGGACCGGATAAATAATTTCGACCTGCCCTGATAATCCTAAGACTTTTCAATTTCCCAATGGACGAAGGAATTATTCCGGTTAGATTGTTGCTATAAATGGCAAGCTCCTTAAGTAAAGTTAGACTGCCAATTTCTTCAGGGATTTCTCCAAATATATAGTTTTCACACAGATAAAGCTCTCTGAGGGAAGTAACATTGCAGATCTGGGTGGGAAACTCTCCATGGAATCTATTTGTGCAAAGGTCTAAAATTTCTAGATTACGAAAACAATTGAAATCATCAGGGATTGGACCGGAGATAAAGTTTTCCGACACATTCATCAGCACTAAGTAAGGGAGTTTACAAATGACTGAAGATAAAGAACCAGACAAATTGAGGCCATTAAGACGAATAGAAGTTACCTTAAAATCAGCTAAACACCCTATACCCGTCCAATTGCAAGGATTTGAATCCAAAGAACTCCAGCTTTGAAGATTATGATAAGGGTCTTCAAGGGAATTCTTGAACTCCAAGAGAATATTCCCCTCATCATTTAATGATTGAACAAAGACAATTAGGCAAAAAAAATGGAATACAAAAATCAAATACTTTTGGCTTTCCATTTATGAGGAAGCAAATCTAGAAAGACTCTAACAGCAACAACTAAGCCTTGTTCTCAATATATTTATTTTCCCAAGCAACTAGGAGTCGAACAAGAACGAAATTCAATAGAGTATGGCCATGATTCTGCTGTGTATTGGAAGAGGAAACTTTAAGGTATGGCTGAGACAACTTGAAACGACATGAACTGTCCCAATAATGTAAAGTTACTTACATATACAGGACAATCATCAAGAAATTTCTGCAGTAGCTAACATAATTATTAGAAATTCATAGCCAGATTGCTTCAAGACTGGGATAAAAAAAATAATAAAAAATTCTGATGATCCTGACAAGTCAAAGCATATATTTCAATAGAAGTTCAAGAAAACTACAACAGGAAATGGGATTTTATCTTTGAGCCAATGAAAGCATGGAAACTGAACAATCATATAAAGAGCAATAAAAGAAGAAAAAGAGAAGTGATAAGGATGAGAGAGAAAATGTTGTAGGGAGAGGGGGGTGACTGATTGACGAGGCAAGAAGCTGGAGAAGAACCGTGAAAGTCACAATCCAAAGCAGCAAGAATTAAAGAGTCAACCATTACTTTACAGTGAATGTGCATGTGAGTGTGTGTGTGCAAATTCTGAAACTGCACTACTCATTTTCTTCTTCTGGTTCATCATTTTCTTCTGTTATTGGTTGAATTTTTGATGGAATAATCTGTTGCTTTATACCATTTATGTTCATGAATAGTGACGGAGATTAAGATTGGACAAGAAAATACTAGGATTACAATCTCTTCCATGGTTTCTGAGCCTTAAAATATGGGATGAAAATTGACAAAAGGAATTGTACACCATTAATTGGTTTTCTTTTTCTTTGCTTCTGCAAAATGGTCTGAAATGTCATGATTTGCATGTAGACAGTCAGTAGGTGAGTTGTTTAGTGGATGGATGAATTGGAATTATCTTTGTTGGGTTCTGCCTACTTTTGTGACTTTTGATGTTTATTTGGGTTGGGCAGCCTTGGAATTCTTGATATATAGAACATTCCAAAAAGAAACTAATGGCCAAATGATTTCTAATGAAGTCTGATTAAATTGATTTTGAAGTATTATTTTCTCCTAATTAGTTGAATTTTTTATTGCGAAAAAAAAAACACTTTTACCTCTATTTTTTCCATTTCTAATTCTTTCTGCTGACCTAGAAATTGTTCGGCAACTTCTTGTTAACGTTTATACTGTTACAAAACCAGCCAGGTTTGTTTGTTTGGTTGTTGAAGATAGGTGAAGCTCAATTCATTATAGTCCGATCTCTAAATTAATACCTTATAATTGATAGCATCTGACATTTTATAAAACTTCGAATAATGTTATTCATTCTTTCTGGGATTAAGCACCAATCTGAATGAGTGACGACACTTTATAAGTTCAATTAAATGTATTATATCACTTTGTATTTAAATGAATCTATCATTTAATGTCATGTAATTGTCATTAAACTGATGCTTAATTCCAGTGAGGATAAATACCATTACTTTAAAACTTCATGAAAACGATTAAATTCTATATGCATAATTTAATCTTTCTACTATCTAATAATTAATGAAAATATCCAAAAAAAAAAAATTAATTAGCATGATCAAGTTTCTTAAGAACCGTCTATCTAGAGTAATCTAATAGTACCTTATAAACCATGAGTTAAATTTAAAAAGTCAAGAAGAGAAATACATGCACAAGGGCACCTAATTTTTCTTTGTTAGACGAAGGGGATCATCGTTCATATCTTCTTCGACTCTCTCTTCATGATAATAAAATAGCTATTAGATCTTCACATCTTCTTTGTGACAATACAATACAATGCAACCATATATCATCATACGAGGATTCCTCCCCAATGACACATTCAAAAGTAAAACTTTCTTTCATCTACTTCATTTATTTCCCAATTAATGACCAAATCAAGGTTAAAAATGGGTTCAAATTTTAGAATATTTTAATGCATTGTATTACTGTCCTTAAAATAACTTCTCAATATAGCGCCTCGCCCAACTTTCTATCCCTTCTTCCTTTTGTCATTAAGATTCACAATTTCTCTGATTCATACTAAATTTCCTGCAACAGCTATGAGATGCTTTACACACAAACGGTTAGGATTCAAGCTACTCGTATTTTGAAGCAAAATTGAAACTTGACTGCTATTACAAGTAATACTTTACATTTCCAGATCATAAAAATGCAGCTACCATATGTAAGGAGAAAGTAACATTGGCAAAGAGTAAAGCAAGTGCCAGAGGAGGGTAAGAACGAGATTATAGTCTCAAGTTGCTTGCATAGGGTAATAGAAATTGAGTAGCTCCTCTCATTAAAAGAATCATAACTGGGTTCAAGCTTTTTCCAGCCCATTTTCATTATCTGACTCCTCGTACCTACAATTCATTTGAGAAATTTCAAGGTTTACATGGTTCCAGATTTTGCCAAATTGCAAGAAATTTTGATTCAAAATTGTGGCGTTCCACATTTTATGAATTGGATTCAAGCTTTACCCAGTCCTCACTGAAGTTGACCACTGATTTATACAGCTTTACTTGTTTGAAGTTGGAGATGAAACTAGTGGGATTAATTGAGCAGGCTCGTCTGTACTAACAACTCGAGAAGCTTCCTTTTTTAACTTGTGGTTATTGTATGCAGCTACCCCTACAATGGCTGCATAGGAAGCCAGAGTTATAGTCAGTGCATTTATGTGTACTAATCTCTTTCGAGACGTTAATATAAATTCTTTTGCCCATTTGTCAAGTACACAATCAATCAAAGCTCCAAAAGGATTGCCAAATTAAGCTAATCTATAAGATAAAATAAACAAATCAGTAAGTTCTCAAGCCTATACAGCACACCATAATATACCATCCAAAAGTAGCATCAAGTTGTGTTGATATGTGGCTATTTTCCCTTAAATTTCTTATCAATATCAGCAAATCACATTTTTTTTTTTGGTTGAAACTAGCTTCTTCACTAAAACTTGACTTAAGACATGAACTGAAATTGCGATACAGTATAAAAAAGAGTGGAGAAATGGAAGCCTCTGAGGAATGCAAGGAAAACACCAGCTTTATTGTGGTACAATTGAGGGAAACATCACAATGCTACATTATTTGCTAGCTAAGGATGATATGAGAGTACACTTTGCAGGGAAAAATGATACTTACCAATTGCATAACCAAACAGATTGATAAGTGTCAGCTTTGTATCCGCAAAAAGAATGGCTGATAGTAGAACTACAACCCAATCCTTGACAACTCCTGCCACACGAATAGTCAAAGCACTTGTATGCGAGATGACAAGGAAGACCGAAAGATTGAGGGCAAAAGTACAAAGAGAATTAAGAGTCAGAACAAGAGGTTTGAAGTTCCATGTCTCCTGTGCATCCATCTTCGACTTCTCCAGAAAGATCCATGGAATTAATAGGCAAATAGCACTGCGCAATGAACCAAGATTTTAGTTATTTGACTGACTATAAGCTCGAAATAGATTATTAGCACACGTTCCAATATTTCAAAGGATAAATTACATGCCTGCAGGGGCTAACGTAGTACATCACGGATATGGGATTTAGTTTGAGACCCTTCCTTTTCACCAGAATCTCCATAAATATTAGCCTAAAAGCTTCTCCAATAACACCTCCCATTTGGTAAAAAACACCGACCCAGCTAATATTTACTTCCCCGTATGAAGCTACCAGTACACCAAAAC
Organism: Fraxinus floribunda; assembly: GCA_903798395.1. NCBI lineage: Eukaryota > Viridiplantae > Streptophyta > Magnoliopsida > Lamiales > Oleaceae > Fraxinus > Fraxinus floribunda. The sequence goes on along the minus strand of CAIGRS010273234.1, from coordinate 9,917 downwards.
TAATCACTGACATTATCAGAAACATCCTGCAGCTCATCATTTCAAGTCCAGCTGTTACACCAAGAATGAAAACAGCAACCGGCACTGAAAATGTCATCAAGAATGNAGTCATTTTATCAAACATATTAAGTCCAACCTATTTCCTAGGATTTGAATAGATTAACTTCTAAATCAAGAAACATTTTTTTTTATTACAATGCTACTAATACCATTTTTTTCAACTAATATTTACTTCCCCAGTAAAACTAGTCATGACATTATCAGAAGCATGCTGTAGCTTACCATTTCAAGTCCATCTGTTACACCAAGAATGAAAACAACAACTGGCACTGAAAATGTCATAAAAAATTAGATCAGTAAAATCAATTTCAACCTATAAAACAACGAGTAGTACTTACTGATTACTTTCAACATTTGAGCAAATGCAACAGATTTATAGAGGTAAGCACTGTTTCCAAGCCAAAGAGTCATAGCAAACATGGCACCAATTGGGATGACAGAAGATATATATCTGTATATTCAAAAGTCAACTTGGTAAAATAATTCTTGCAACCATCAGATTTGAAAAAAAAATATAGGTCAAATCTAACACAAGCAAAGAGGAAATGTTGAAAAGAAATCAGGAAAAACAACAAGTCCAAGACTGAAATCCTCCTTCATTTTTTTCCCTTTAGATCAGTGATAAACTCTTAAGATGTTGCTAGCATCTATGCAACTTCGAATATCAGACAAAAGAGTACTCTCACATTTGCAAAGTCATCCCTTCTTCAACTTTCATTATCTGCAAAGAAAACACAAACAAAATTTTTAGCCATAAGTGGTTTTTATGAATAGCAATATCCAAAAGATGAGGCTTACCATCATGTCGTCATAATTACCTTGAGAACTTTAGTAAGCATAAAACATAATACAGAGGAGAAGACCATGTGAAGTAGGGTCAATCCAAGAGGATAAGGAAAGTTAATTTCCTTTGATGAAAGAACCCACTGCATTATTATATAATATGGAAAGTATATTAGCATGTGAACAAAGTTTGCAATCAACTATCTTCCCGCAACATTCAAACAATGGCAACCACAGACAAATTGGCAATGGTAATTGATTATTTTCTTCGTTTTAAACTTATTTTTCACTTCTAAATGGAGAGAAACAGAAGAAAAAGGCAAACAGAATGGTTATAAAGCTGCATGCATGCTGAACACGTTTTCTAGGAGTATGAAATAAACATTAAACATTGAAATGCTCCATTGGGATATATATTACACAAAAAGCAAATGTTCTAAGAGAGTCTCCAAGAAACTCTTTAAATTTAAAGAGCATCTTGTGCATAATTGAGAGCAACTTTAGAAATTTTTTACACGCTCTAACAAACTCTTTATTTTACTTTTTTCAGCAATCATTTATTTTTCCCTTATTTTTTAATTAATATATATTTAAGATGATAATAGCTCAAATATTTTCATATGATTTGAATAATTTAAGAAGAGAAGCATTGAAACTTGCAATTTATCAGATGCAGTCATTGTAAAATACAAATAGAGAGTGTACTTGGCTCTCAAAGTGTAGAGAGACAAATCCACCCTCCATTTTGACAATTTATACTGAAGAGCTAGTTGGAACCCATTTTTAAGGATTGACTCTTTGAAACAAAAAGCATCTTACATTTTAAGAGTCTCTTCGATATGCTCTAAGTAACAAATAAATACTAAACCAATGGTGCATAAAACTTTACAGATCTCTAAAGGTCAATAAGAGGCATAAACATTGAAAGTGAAAATGACTATAGTATCCCAGAGGCAAGTAGAAAATAAAAAGATTTCAGCGGAAGGACTGCAAAATGTCACAAGTATGAATTAGCCTTGAAAATGTATGATTGTGAGTGTCAGTATTAACATGTCACCATTATCCCATTGTGCACCAAAGACTATGAGTTTCCATTTTTTCTTGTACAGGGTACAAATCTATCTTTCTGACAAAAAATCACATTTAGCACGAGAACAAAATCTATAAACATTATTCCCAAAATTGTCAAGAATAATTCTTATTTGCAAACTGCAGTTGAATCATCGTGTCATGTGGTGGCTTTCCTAACCACACCAAGTCAATCTCAACAACATGTAATTCTTAGTCAGTACTAATATCCTACATTAATGACTTATATCACTTAATTACTTCGAATAATCCTAATTTAACAATTATGATCACCACCTCTTAATCATGCATAAGTACTTAGCATTACAACCAAAAAGTACTTATGAATAGAATGGATCTAACCACATAATTCGATTGCTCATCCATTCACACATATCACCACACCATGCCACGGAAAATGTCAACGACTGGAGCGTTTGGAAAACGCGCTAAACTGCTTCCTTAGTATGCCAAAATCTGTGTTCCCCGCATGCATTATGCTTAGCTTAAATGGGTCTAATTAATCAAACAATTAACTAACTTTTTAATCTGATCGTATTGTGTAAAACACTAAACAGCAAGATATAATCAGGATCATCATAATTAAGTTTACAGTCATAGATTTTTGAAAGTAAGAAAAACAGCAACAGTACCTTGTTGAAGAAGATCTGGCCACTGGAGAGCGCGATATAGAGCAGAATATAGGCGTAGGTTACAAACCCTTCTCCGACCCATTTACCGTTTCGATCCGCCATTGCTACCCAGTAAGTCAATTCACACGCAGATATTTAAAAACGCAACATACAACTCAAAAATCAGAGGATGAAATGGGTTTCTCAGCGACGGAGAGAGGGCAAAGAGTGCAGTGCTAGAATAGCAGTGGACCAAATCTCAGTAAGAGTCGACTTGTGGAAGATATTAGCAAGGCTAAATACCACAAATCGTCCCTACGCCCTAGATTACAAATCTTTGTATTTTCACCATTTATTTCATCGTTTCGCGAAAAAAACGTCCTTTTCAAGTATTTTTAATTTAAAATGATGAATATACAATTCTATATAAATAAAACAAAAAGGAAAAATAAAGAATAAATTGTAATTTTACTCCTAAATTTTTAAAAAAATACAAATAAGTCCAAATTTTATGAAAATATTAAAAATAACAAATGAAATCCCATTAAATGAAAATAATCAAAGACATAATTTCAAATAAATCGATCGGATTCCCAGAATTTGAATAATACAGGAGTAGATCAAACCAATTCATGAAATTATAAATCATGCATAATTAAATAAATGAGACTTAAAAGGAAGGAAACTCACTTGCTGGTAGAGTGCGTAGAGGAAGAGAGCGATGTCGTTAGAGAACTTGGAGCTGACGCCTTTGGCAACAGAATTTGGGGATCCATCGAATCCGACATAAGTCGACGCCGCATACAATCGCTCTGGGTACGCGAGGTTTAACACTGCCCTCGCCATCGCCGCTGCTGACATTTGCGCTTCTGCCGTCGGAATTAGAACCTTAATCAACGTTGCTTGCAGCAAAATCAGTCTAACAATAATGCAATTAAAATGCGCGATTTAAATTGGGAGAACCCTGTAAATTCTCTTTTTACTACGGACCAAGAATCCTTTTCGGTTCAACCTTGGGAATTTACCTCATATGAAGTCTTTGGTTTCGACAGTGATCAATCCATCTTTGGGTTTGGGTTTGGGTTTGAGTTTGGGAAGCCAAAGGCGTAATTGGTACAATTGATTGCGTACCCACAGTAGTTTGGACTTCAGTCGAATATTGGGTGGTTGAATTCATCGATTGGTGCATACTAGGACCATCAATTGAGGGATGCACTATTATCCCGAATTGCATTTGCGCGTGGGACAGAGACGGGAGCCGAGCAATCACGTCTTGGACTGTTTTGGGTGAAGTTGGTCCATCAAATTGCATAGGGGTGAAATTCCAATGGTTTTGGCGGCAGCAGGGTGGAGGAGGAAGAGGAGAAGACATAAAGAGTTTTTTTTTTTTTTTTGGCTATTTTAAATATTTTCATAAATTTTGGACTTATTTGTATTTTTTATAAAGTTTGGGAGTAAGATTACAATTTATTCTTTATCTTTCTTTTCTTTTTCGTTTTATTTATATAGGAGGATATATTAGTCATTTTACGTTAAAAATAGGTGAAAATGCGTTGTCCGCAATAAAACATTGGAATATGGGTGAAAATATAAATATTTGAAACGTAATGACGTTTTGTGCTATTAAGTCATATTAACAATCACTTACATATATAAAAACGAACGATTACTTGTAAGGATAGAGTAACGAAGCATCTAAAAGAAGGCAAAACGATATATGTCCTTTACCCTTATTTCTCGTTTTTTATCAAAATAAAAACAGAATAAGAAAAGACATAAAATGATGATTTTGTCTTTCTATTTAAATAAATAAACATATAAAAAGTAGCAAAATAACGAAAATTAAGAAAATATTGTAAATGGAGTTCTATAACTTTTCAAAAGTACAAATATCATATATAAAGATTATATACATAGTAACACATCAAAAGTACTTCGTCATTGATAAGTGCATTTTGCGCACTTATTTAGGCCACGAAACATGGAAATATGTCGATGTATTTATTGAAATATAGATTAATTCTATATAATTTGTGTTTGTAGGATTACATTGATGAATTGAATGAAGAGTATGTGAAAACGGACGAAAAAAGACCAAAATGGAAGAAAATGAAACTGCGGGGACAAAAGTGTAATTATTCAAAAGATGACCCGAATGACAAATCAAGCACGGAATTGAGCTAAGTAATACATTGTGATGTCATGGAATGCTAGAAGAATGAGGAGAAAAAAGCAAGGCCAAAAAGTGGATGAAACAAGATTTGGGAACCAAATAGAAAATTTTCTACCATATAGAACTTATTTATGCAAAATAAAGACATTCCTCCACTTTCATTCGTAAAGGAGAAGAAAAAGAATCGGCCTAGACATATTTTATTAAATCAATTAAAATATAAATGAATAAAGATATCATTTTTGATAATTCCATCTATATCTCCAATATATAGGCCCCATTTGACAACAATTCTCATTCACATTCTCATTTTCATTCTTCATTTCAACCACACATTCTCTAAATAAAATAATATTACACACAAATCAAAAACATTTCATCACTTTTCCACCTTACATTCTCACATCAATCACTATTCCATAAATTTTCTTTTCCACAAAATGGGTTTCAAACGGGGGCATAATGATTCAATTAGAATCTACAGTTAACAATCACCAATGCTTTTGTTGGTGATTGAAGCACAATCAATTATTATCGACAATATTGTTGGCAATATCATATTCAGTACTCACCGATCAGGGCGTGTAGATAGATGATCATCAATGATATTGTTATCAATAATCTTATCTAACACAACAATCGATATTGATTTCAATCAAATTACCATCTTATCGTTGGCGATCATCGATTAAGTTTCCTTCAATGATTGTTTGCTCATTAATTTTTATTCTAAGAAAGAGCCCCTAGTGACCCTCGAGTTGCTTGAGCTCTCTACACTGAGAAGTGTGAATGAAGCTCATGAAAATCACATACGTGTTTTGAAAGTGAAATAAAAATTTTAGAACATATTTCATTCTCTTAACGCGATATTTTATGCTAAATTTGAAAGTAACGGTTGTGTGATATTGATAAAAGTTGGTGGATTCATAATATGTGTGGTTAAAATGTGGTTAAAAATTGTAAAGAAATGTACAGTTAAAAATCAATTGCGTTGATAACCAGAATTTCAATGTCGAGAATTATGTCCCTGAAGATTGGACTTGCGGCGAAGTTACTTGGCGAGAACATTTTCCACGTTCCATTTCTAACACCATGTCTCACTTCATCAAGCACATAAAGCTTCATGTTGATGTAGATGGGAATCTGGACTCCGCTAATCAAGATCTCATATCATATCTCCTCTCTTATTTTTTTTAAAAATTGAATTTAACATTAATTTACTCAGGCTCTTATTGCACGATTATTATTAGTTCTTTATTTCAGTCTTGTAATTATTTTTTCGGTGTGAGTTAATTCTACGAATACTATTGTTCGAATGACTTCCGTCAATGATATCAGTAATTATCGACAGCATCACTAACTTGAAAACACCATTAAAAAAAAAACATATTAGTTTAATAGTGAAACTTCTATTTATTGACTAATTCTGACATTATATAATACTTCCCATCACACGAATTTAGTTTTAAAATTTCAACAAGATTATTCTTATTGCTGTAGATCTCAATTGAACATTTTCGAAATGTGGATACTTTTATAATCTACTCTTCTTTAAATGCACTCAATCAATCGTCTTATAAAAATATAATCTCATTCGTTGTTTAGTGACATCAATCTTACAACTATGAAAATAAATTTAAACATGACGACAAAAATATACATTAACATTTATCAAAATGGTAATACAAAAGTTAAACAAAATATTTGGATAAAACATGATTAAAAGAAAAATATTTTAATTAATTGAAGGTTAAGAATAACAACGCAATGAGAAAAAAAGTCGATAACATAAGGACAAAAGTGAGTAAATATTAAAAATCTTTATTGTAAATTAAATGAGGTACAAATATAAAAATTTGTCGTGTGAAAATAATTATCGAATAATTAATTAATACCATTAATTTATTACCTATTTAGCTACATGCCCAATATACTCTTATTTAATTTTATTTTCGTTACTAATTAATTAATAACATTTATTCAATTAATTCAACATGAAATTAAAAGAAAAATATTTTATCTTCCATTTGTCAATAATTCCCCAGATTAACCCTTTTAATACTATATTAATTTTTAATGACTTTTTTTTGTAAAATATGAGAGATAAATATATCTTTTTCGTCATCATAACAAACATTTTGACAAAAATCATCACTATAGACAATATATGAAAATTAATAGAGGGTCAATGGTAAATTTTATTTTATTTTTTTGAAAAAGTTGAGAACGTAATTGTAAAAATCAGAAAGCTTAGAGATATCATTGCAATTAAAATGTAGTGAAGGTAACAAAATTTGTGGTGTGAATATATTTATCCTTAATTATTAACAAAACTAAAATTAAATAAGGGTATATTAGGTATATAACAAAATATGCAAGGATAACTTGAGTATTCAAAAAAGGGTAATTATATTACCACCACAAAATTTAATTACTAGACCACATTATAATTACACCACAATTAAAATATATTTTCAATAAACACACCACAACAAATTTACAATTATATTTCTAATACAATAAAAACTAAAAATGAAAAATAAAATACAATAAAATTTTAAGGTCATTATATATTAAAATTCTAGTTATGTAATTTTACTTAAAAACTATTTAAGTAAATAAAAGAAATATTAGAAAATGTGGTGCACTTAATAAAACTTGTAGTGGTAATATAATTACCCTTCAAAAAATTCTCACCAATACTCCATTTTAATATATTGTAGATGTAGAAGATAGATGAATTAAGAATACTTAATCTTTGTTTGGTTCTCATTATTTTTAAAATATATTTTTCTTTTTCTTATTTTCAATAACATGTTTTTCAATAAATAATATTACGCACAAACTCAAAATTTTTCCTTATTTTCTAATCATATATTCTTCATCAAATCTCTATTTCAAAATGCCTTTTTGGCGAAAAATGGAGTTCAAACAAGCTTTTAGAGTTATTTCCTTAAATTATTATAAGTTTTCTTGATCTAATTTAAGGAATATATTTATCTACTTATCTTAATTTGAACCGTTCGACTCACGTCACAACTTATTTCTTTCTACGGTTAAGTGCGTGAACCTTTTTTCAACAATAATAATAACAATAAGTATTATTATTATTAAAACATCAATTGTATTACGCTGCAATTTTTTTTGTAAGAGAATATTCGAGTTTAAAAGTTTCACTTTCTTTGTTCCTTTTCTTGGACTTCTTTTTATTTGAAAAAGAATCAAAGTTAGAAATAGTGGACCTCTAAAAAGGCATCGTATTCCTTGGAATATAGGGTGATTGTCGAATTAAAACAGCCACGGTATCTTCTCTTTTCAATTACTCCATGTAAGATTGGAGGTGCAAATCGAATCAAGTTTGAACTATTTACATCAATTGTTTTAAGAAAACGTGTTTAATAAAATGTTCGACTTGACATGCCTATTTTATACTCATGCATTTTCCAATATTACTAAGGGCTTGTCTGGAGGAGATTTTCAAAATCAATTTTTTGATCGTTTTTTGTCAACTGGGACCCATATGTGAGAGATTTGGTCAAGAAAAGTGGCTGGAAATTGTAGCCAACTGTAGGAAAATGGCTGCCAAATGATAGAAATTTTACTATTAAGCATTTTCAGACAGGTGCTAAACCAGATGTAGATTATACGCCAAAAACTTGCATCCATTGCTGAAATGGGAATCAATGAATTATGATGAATGGGAAAATGGTAAACAGCAAATGAGCAGTACAAAACCTTATAAAACATGTGACCCAAAATGTACATAGGAGTAAAACATGTAAATAAGCCAAGAAGGACTAACTCGAGTGATGAAAGCAAAGTCTTACTAGATAGATGACCTATGATCGAGCCTCTTTTTATCGGGAATGGTGAAATTCTTCGATCCCTATTTTAAAAGAAAAATGGAAATAAATACAAGTAAAATGAACTTATCAAAGTGAATAAATCTCATGAACCATAATCTTAACACCAAATCATGCCAATGCAATATATGTCTACAAGCCGAATATCCAGTCACAACGAATAAATAACCTTGGTGCTGGTATAAAAACGTCAAATTGTTAATATTTTATCAAATCATAAAAATTGACTAATGGAAGTCATCGTATTGCACATATGCCCCATGTGAACATTTCTACTTTGACCATAAACCCGCTAGTTTTGGTAATAATGGCTCAAAGATTACATCAAATTCATGTGGAGATTCAACAGCTACAAGAATATCTCTAAGATAAAGTTCAATGGAAACATTGTAGCCAATGTAGCGGTATTCGCTATATTGGGAACACTATTGACACCTAAATGGCTTGATTCCAGTCACAAACACACGAAATGGAATTGTATTTCGAGGGACTCGTGCTCGGGGATGACACCATTGGATTAGCTAATTTTTTTGTTTTTATTAGTAATATTTCATCCATGTCTGACCCTCATTTTCTTCAAACTCATTTACATTTTATTTGATCTACAGTTCTTATTAATTTTTCAATCACACATTTTATTAACTTTTATCAAAATTTACTAAAAAAATTATTTTTTATTCAAACCAAATAGTGGCTTAAAACATAATCCATTTAGTAGTCAAAAAGTAAAATCCAATAACAAAGATAATTCTACTAGCATATTTTGCTTGATGGATTCTCTTTGCTATTTTTTCATTTAAATTAAAGTAAGTATATAAAAGTCATATTAAAAATTCAACTTTGGTTTCTTTCCATTCGGGACTTAAGTGCACCAAGTTGTAAAGGTTAAGCACCCATGTGCAAAATGCAAGTTGAAAGCCGCAAATGCACGGTTAGAGGTGGGATAGGAATACGAGTCTAATTTACCTAAATTCAATGAGAATCAAAATCATAATTAATAATTTAATATTATAGCATGCTCAATTACTTGTTAAATACACGAACAATGTACATATCAGTCAATGCTACTTAAATATGATGATTCATCACAAATAATATTACTCAAATATATAAATTTAAAGCCATGTTTGAGCCATATTCTCATTTTCATTTTTTTTTCTACTCATTTCAACTATACATTTTTCAATAAAATAATATTTTACATCACATCAATAAATTTTCCTTCATTTTCAACCACATATTCACCATCATATCACAAAAAATGTATTCTCTCCTAAAAAATATGCATCAAACACAATAAGGGTTAAATTCACCACTGATCATTCAATTTTATATTTA
>CAIGRS010273199.1:0-15973 GCA_903798395.1 Fraxinus floribunda | reverse complement strand
CTTGATGGAAGCATTGAAGGTACTTGATGCCAAGCATTTTGAGCACATTTCTACAAGAACAAACATTGCCAAGATGGAGTTGGAGGAGGGGCAAAAGTTGCTCCATGATCAGCCCACTAATCAACAATATCAAACTTTAGTGGCCGAGTTGAGGAAAAAAGCTTTTGGTCTAAGTGAAGCGGAACGTAGTTTCTATTTTCAACAAGCCAAATGTAACTTTCTTATCAATAGTGATAAGTGCACTAAAATCTTCCATGCTATGGTGAAACGTAACATGAGAAGGAATTTCATTGCTAAAGCTCTTAAGGAGGATGGGTGCTATACCACATCGCAAGCTCTTAAGGAGGATGGGTGCAAGCTCTTTTGGGTGCTATACCACATCAAGTTGCTTTTTGCACAGGAACTGACCGTCCAGCACTCTTTGGAGACAACAAATCAGATTTCTGGGCAGAATTTGGGGACTAATGGGGATGATAGGCCTATGAATTTTTTCGGCCTAAGGGAAATGCAAGGGGCTGGGCAAAGGAGGTTTGGAGGCATTTCATCGCTCCGTAACACTTATTCATGCTATGGTTGGGACCTCAATCCAAATTACTCACTAAAGATAAATTGAATTACTTGGATATTGATCGGAATTGCATTTTTTGTGCTTCACATGAGGAGACATGTGATCACCTTTTTTTGAATGTTCTTTTTCTTTGTATGTTTGGAAGAACATTAGAGCATGTCTGGGGGAGCTGTTTGTCCAATGCCAATTGATTAATGGACTGTTGCTCACTGCAAGATGGTCCCAGTGTGCCAGCAAAAATTGNTTACTTGGATATTGATCGGAATTGCATTTTTTGTGCTTCACATGAGGAGACATGTGATCACCTTTTTTTGAATGTTCTTTTTCTTTGTATGTTTGGAAGAACATTAGAGCATGTCTGGGGGAGCTGTTTGTCCAATGCCAATTGATTAATGGACTGTTGCTCACTGCAAGATGGTCCCAGTGTGCCAGCAAAAATTGACTTCCTACAAATGAAATGTCGAAAATGCCTTTCAATCATGGAAAATGATTTAAATGTAGAGGACAAAAAGGTCATTTTGCCATAAAATGATTCAAAATGCCCACTGCCATGTTATAATTCCTACAAAATTTGTCTAAAGCAACGGTCCAATTTCACCATTGCAACGGTCCAAATTTGGCTTTTAAGCCCGCCCAGACTCAGCCTTAAGGCATGGTTGGGCATCACAAGAGCTATGAATAGCATGGCTAGTGCACTTAAGTAGATGAAGAATGAGGCTAGAGGTACGTCATGGCGCAACAAAGCTAAGAGGATTGCGTTGACTTGTTCCGTATACTACATTTGGATGGCAAGAAATTGGATGATTATTTGAAAATTTGAGACCCCATATTGAAACTATTGTACGACGAATCAAAATACACGTATACAAAGTGATGTTCTCTTTGTATCCTAATGTTACGAGTCATTAGCGATGTGTACTAAAAAGAAGGAAACAAAACTACGTCTTTTGTTTGTTTACATGGGTATGTCAATAGTAGCTGATAGTAGACGGTTTTCATTGTAATTGCATTGTTGATTCACTCAGGTATGCCCCGAGTATTCGTATTTGGTGTTTTTGATTAATACAATTCTTTTTTACCAATTAAAAAAAAATGAAAAACCGCCACGTAAAAGAACCTCTCTTACTTTGACCTGTAGTGTCTTGTCAGAAATTGCGTTCGAGAGGCAATGACAAAACCCAAAAGGACAAGAGATGCATCATCACCTATCCGACCTTGATACTGTAAATATCTTCTCGGAAGCACTTTAAAGTTCAATGGGCAGTCCGTGACGAAGGGTAAAATTTAGTGGCCAATGAAACAATTATCTCGACCTTGATACTGCAAATATCTTCATTCTCTCTCCTCCCGACTATCCCTAGATTTCATACTGTAATTAAATGTTCCTCCGTTAACACGATGGAGTCCCAAAGGCAAAGCTTAGCAGATGAAGAAGGCAGCAGTCCTTTGCTAAGGCCCGATAATGATATTGAAACTGAAGGTGGTGATGGCGATAGCCATGGCAGTTCTGCCACCATTGTTGTTGTACTCAGCACCCTTGTCGCGGTTTTAGGTTCCTATGTTTTTGGTTGTGCTGTAAGTTTCACAAACACTAATTTTGAGTGCCAATAAACTTTTTTGTAGCTAGTGACCAAGTTCTAGTAAATGTTAAATATTCAGATTGGATTTTCATCGCCAGCCCAGTATGGAATTCTGGATGATCTTGGTTTATCCTTGGCACAGGTGATTTTTATACTCGCCACATGATCTTAAAGATGTTTGAATTTTCGACTTACTAGAAAAATTCAGAATCCTTGTGTTTTTTTACATTGGTTATTGATCTCATCTATAATCGGGATGGGATTTATCCATTAACATACTGTGCAAGTTTCTGGCTCATTTAATCCAAATGCCCACTTGAGCCTTAGGCGAATTGCTCATTCGAGCTTAAAAAGTGAACCTTGTTAAGATATGTAGATTACTGATTTCATCCTTAATCAACATTTAACTTATTTCTTAACGATCTTCTTATACTGATTGACATACTATTGGATTATGAAGTAGCTAAAATTAATCTGCATTAATCGTTTATGGAAAAGATATCTAGTTCTTTTGTACTAAGAGACAGATCAAATGGGCATTCATTAAAAGGTCTGTGTCTTGTCAGAGGATCTCTTTGGAAAAATTTAAATAAGAGGAAAAATGCAGTGAAGAACTATTAAAGAAATTAGAGTAGATGGCTAGTGCTTGCAAAATACAAATGATTGACACTGCTGTGGTGTCTTCCTTATTACACTTCCTTATAAGAGAGAGGGCTTGTGTACTCTTTTGGTTTTTTGGGTGCGTTGCAAATGCGGAGTATTGTACACAGCCCAAATCTGTATATTATATATAAGGAGGGGTGGCCTTCATGGAGGAAGTGATCCCCTCAATGGTGTCTACTCAAGTTTCTCTTGTAAGTATCCATTCAGTTGCACAATGTGGCGGTCATGATTAGTGGGAAGAGATAGTGGGCTTCCTCCGATACCATGCATTCTTGTGGTCATTCCTGACCCAATGAGAGATTTTGTCTGGTGAGTAGCTAGGGCCGGAGGATGAAGAGATCTGTCCCCTTGCCTTTCCTGAAAATGACTGATCGCCTGAGGTGGAACCTTATGACATGTCTGCCAGGTAGGATACAATGTGTTAAGTTGGCGTAATTCGCTTATCTTGGAGGAGAGTACTGAGTTTTCTTTCTCCACTTGTCGAATTTCTTGTGGGTTTTTCGTGCCATGGATTGTGCACTTGTCAGTTTTTCTTTGATATCCGTTTTGGAGCTAGACTTTAGAGCTCCGGGGTGATACTTGTGCGATCCTCAAAGTGTGTAGATAAAAAATGGCTTGAGTATTTATAAACAGTTTATAGACATGATTCAAACATAGGCAAAGTAATTGAGAAAGAAACATGAAGAGGAATATAGATTTTGTGTAACTATTCTGTTTCCGAACTATGCAGAGAGAGCTAGACCTTCTTTATAGGGTTTCAAATTACAAAAATAGGAAAGTTAAAGTACCTACCAGAATCTTCCTTATGAGTACCTACCATTATCTTCTCAAGGATACCTACCGTAATTTGTCTTAAGACTTGCAACAAAATGTTCTATACAAAGAAAAGGAAACTAGATTTAAGTCTTCTAAATAAGGAAACAAATAAAAATCCATGCTGCCTGTACTGAACAAGAAAAAACAAATGTTCAACTTTCATCAACAGTCACAACTTACAGGTGGCCAACTGCATAAATGACTTTTTTAGTTGGTGTTGAATAATGGATCACCAATGAATTCTTAAGTTAAAGCTATCTAGCATTCAATACAGTGAGGAAAACATATATGTGAATGGAGTATAGGTTACACAGTTGAATTTCTAATTCTTGTGTTATTGTCTCTTCCTTTGGATTCCACTTTGTAGTACTCATTGTTTGGCTCAATAATGACGATTGGAGCAATGCTTGGTGCAATAACGAGTGGAAAGATAGCAGATTTCTTTGGGAGGAAATTAGTAAGTTTATTTCTAGAATCTTTAGAATATTACAGAATTTTCAAGACAGAAAGTTTACATTTCTTAATGCTAACTGGTCTTATATTCAGACGATGGGTTTCGCAGAATTGTTTACTATTGGGGGCTGGCTTGCAATTGTCTTTTCAAAGGTACTCTCTTCTTTTGTTTGCTCATGCTTTATCCTTGATGAGTTGACAAAGCTGAACTCTGGATATGTAAGTAGTATAACATACAATGACTAGAATTTTGTCATACAATGTCTTTAAATGACGAAATGTGATAGTTCAAACTATTGATAAATTTAGAAATGGCACCGCCTACATTCATATAAAAAAAATTATATTATGGATTTTGTTTAATTGCTTCTCGTCAAAAGATGTTGCTTTCTGAGTCGCCCTGATGTCATATTACGGAATGCCATTAGTGATTCTGATTTGCACTTGTTTTGCTTGTTCATGGAGGAGAAGATAGGATTCTGTAGAGAACAATAGGATCCATGAGAGTATGCACTTGTGTCACTGAAGGTTTGAGGATGGCATCATCTCTCATATCTACTTCACAATGCCTCGAAGTTTGACCAAAATTTTCTTCCAGGCTAATGTAATTTTTCAAAGACATTTTCTACATTAATTTCATAGGTAGCTTTGGACTTGTCCTACATCAACAGGATCCATGCGGGTATGTACTTGTGTCACTGAAGGTTTGAGGATGGCATCATCTCTCATATCTACTTCACAATGCCTCGAAGTTTGACCAAAATCTTCTTCCAGGCTAATGTAATTTTTCAAAGACATTTTCTACATTAATTTCATAGGTAGCTTTGGACTTGTCCTACATCAATAGGATTCATGAGAGTATGTACTTGTGTCACTGAAGGTTTGAGGATGGCATCATCTCTCATAGCTACTTCACAATGCCTCGAAGTTTGACCAAAATTTTCTTCCAGGCTAATGTAATTTTTCAAAGACATTTTCTACATTAATTTCATAGGGAGCTTTGGACTTGTCCTACATCAATACGAATCAGACTGCCTATTGTGCATTACATAGTTCAACAGTCTCTTGCTTATGTGCACCACCGTACTATTTTTTCCACCCTTATTTTAGTAGAATTGCACCAGTTTGTTTATCTATATTTTAGTTATCTACATGCATGCTGATGTATAGATGCAGTCGCAAATTTTTCCAGATTCCTCTCATTTTGCTGGTTGCTTAATTGTTGTCAACAGAGTGCTTGGACGCTTGACACTGGAAGGCTGTTAAAGGGATTTGGAATTGGACTTCTTTCATACGTGGTGCATACAATGTATTTTGCCCTCCAAATTTTCTTACTTACTAGATGATTCATTATATTCTAGATTTTTAATTCCATAGGTACCGGTATATATAGCGGAAATAACACCTAAGAATCTTCGAGGAGCGTTTACAGCAGTTAACCAGGTAAAAATAAAGAACTTTATCAAGTTAAGAAAATTCATTTTGGATTTATAGATTCTAAGACCATAGCATATGATGCTTTAGTTGATGATTTGTTGTGGCTCCTCTGTAATGTTTCTTGTTGGAAATGTCTTCACCTGGCGTACCTTGGCTTGGATAGGTAATTTTGTTTCTGTTCATACTATATTTATTAATGCATGCATAAATCGTTAGAACATTAAGTTGTTGTGTTCGATGTCAATTCAGGAGCTATTCCATGTCTACTACAGCTTGTTGGTTTATTCTTCATTCCAGAGTCTCCTAGATGGTTGGTAAGTTAAGAAAGAAATTGTTAAAGATGGTTAAGACAGCAGGGTTCTAGATTATTTTCATCAAGTCTGTTTCAGTTTCTTTAATAAGACACGCACTTAATTTGGCTTATTATTGGAGAAGTAATCTTAACAAAATAATCTATAATATGCTAATCTATATTTATTACCTTTCAAAAAAAAAATTTGTAATCTATATTCCACAGGCTAAGATGGGTCGGTGGGATGATAGCAAAGCGGCTTTGCAGTGCCTTAGAGGGGATAATGCCGATATTTCTGAAGAAGCGGCTGAAATAAGAGTTAACTGTTTGACTTAATTTCAGTCCTAGCTTGTACCGAAGTTTCTCATTTTATTCTTCTTATCACGAGTATTGTTAATTTACAGGAATATACACAATCTCTTGGACAACTCTCGGACTCTAGAATGATAGACTTGTTTCAAAGGAAATATGCTCACTCCCTTACAGTAAGGTTTCTACATAGGTTCTATCTTGGGAAACATTTTCAAATTTATGACTCAATAATAGCATAGAATAAATTTAGAATTACTCAGGTTGGTGTTGGGCTGATGGTGCTGCAACAATTTGGAGGAGTCAATGCAATAGCGTATTATGCAAGTTCTATATTTTCATCATCTGGTAAGCTAGTTCTTAGTACTAATGATTCCAATAGAAAAAAAGAAACGTGTATACTAACAAGTAACAATGGGTTGGTAACAGGTTTTTCAAGTAGGGCCGGAACAACAGCTATGGTTTTCATTCAGGTTATTTGGTTCTCGGTCAATTGATAGATTCTGCTGATCACATATCTAAAATTGTTGCTTTCTGCAGGTTCCAATGACTCTTTTGGGAGTCCTCTTAATGGATAAATCTGGAAGACGTCTGCTGCTATTGGTAAATATTACGCTTCGTCGTTAAGTCTGGGAAGTCCTACATCACTCAGCTTGGGTGTTCTGCTACTGCAGGTTTCAGCAGCCGGAACTTGCTTGGGTTGCTTACTCATCGGACTGTCATTTTTATTACAGGTTCTGCTTACATAAATCTGATTTTATCTTAAAATCTGTGAATATTTCTGAATGATTTAGTGTGCCAAGTGCAGGACCTTCAAATTTGGAAATCGAGTCCCTTGCTAGCACTCGGTGGTGTACTGGTAATGAATCTTTTTTGTCAAGCAAAATGGATATACACAAAGTAGAAATGGCAAATCTCAGAAGGATAGACTGCTTGGTCATGTTTTTTTTTTTTTTTTTTTTTGACTTCACCGAAAAAGTAAAAATAAGAATTCCCCATTTTATTAGACAACATGGAGCCTAATCATAATGTACATTTATTCCCCATATTTTTTCTTGGGGCTATATTGGGTATTGTCGCCCAAATATCCTTTTGTTTAAAGAAATTTAAGAGGCCGGTCATTTAGAGTGTGAGAGTCGGGATGAATTTGTACCCTTCTTCATTATGACAAACTTACAGCAACAATAATGGTGTACCACTACGTATGTGAACTTCGTTTCTTTCATATTATAATTACTTTCATTAGTAGGGATTAGGGCTTAAACCGTAACACATTTCACCACCACCAAACCTCCCCCACAGACGCACACAACAAACTTAACAAAAAGGTATTATAGTCTTGTAGATTAATCTCTTCTTTAATTTCCATTAGGTCTTTACAGGATCTTTCTCATTAGGCATGGGAGGAATTCCTTGGGTTATAATGTCAGAGGTGTGAACTTCATCTCATCTCAGAAACTGAATATTCGAAACTGATTATAACAAGTACACTTTGCCCTTAAAAAGGTGTTATTGTTTCAGATATTTCCTATAAACGTGAAAGGTTTAGCTGGAAGCCTTGTAACAGTGGTCAACTGGTTTGGTACTTGGATTATTTCATATTCATTTAACTTTGTAATGCAGTGGAGCTCTGAAGGTGATATATCTCGTTCTGTATTACTTAACACGAGCTTCCTTAATATCTCAGGAAAATTCGGGGACGAATTAAGTTGATTCTCTTTTATGTTATTTCAGGCACCTTTTTCATCTTTTCAGCGGTATGTGGTTTTACTATCATATTCGTCGCAAAGCTGGTGCCGGAAACCAAGGGACGTACGTTGGAAGAAATACAAATGAGGACAGAAAAATAATGTTATATTTATACTAATGAGCTTTTAAGTGAATATAGCTTGACATGTATTTGGAATAATATTAAATTAGGTTGGAATTTTTGTCTTGTGTCTCTCTCTCGAATTTTATTCCTTATTGTTCGAAGATCTGTCGTGGGTGTATCACCTTCCTCGCGTTCCTTGGGGCAACATCAATGATATGTTTCAAGTCTATGCTTAAATTTTTACATGAATCAATTGCATTGAATTTGATTCTAAAATGCGTTTGTATCTTCCTTGTACATCAGCTTTATGTTCGTGATCATTTAACTTGTGTGACCTATTTCATTGCCCCAGTTGTATGAAATCCATTTTTCTTTTTGACAATATATGTAATTTCTTTATAGCGCGTTTGGTAAAGCAGATTGGCAGCTAAAATTGTGTATTGTACTATCCAATTTCGTCTATATTGCATGCTAAACATGTCATAAATATAATTAGTGTCTTGCTACATTGTTTAGTGGTTTGTATTGCGAATGTTGTGATTTGAAGTGATTCTCTTATGCCATTCAACGTGATCTATGAGACGAGATAGTGTAATATGGTATTCAAGCAGACAAATGCATAATTTGACTTAATGTGTACCCAATCCAATTTAGGTATCTATTCAGATCATATGCTACATTACTTGCATTCATTTGTATTGGCTTTACCGGCGCCACCCCATTGGAGGGAGTGTCGGTGCCGGCGCCACCCCATTGGAGGGAGTGTCGGACCCATCGACATTCCCTCCAATAGGGGGGCGCCGGGTGTCCATTATGGAAACCCCAATGTACATCTAGTATTTTCCGGTGGTTTATTGCTTCTTAATCACAGTCCATATAGAGGCAGCAAGAATACAAAAAAAATACTTTTGGCATTCCTTTTGAAGCCCAATCTCCAGTTTATCTTTGCATCATTGTACTCGAAGCCGAGTTGGGATTCATGAATCTCTATTGAACTCCACGTTGGAATTCACTAAAATGATCATCAGATCTTAGGGGTTGCCAAAAAAGTGGCGTTCCAAGACCAGCACATTTGTGTTTCAATGTGGAGAAGCATCAATCACCTTGGAAGATATGATTGTTCTTGTGCGTCTCTATTTTGGGCGACTTAGTTTTGAGACCCTCTATAGATAATGAATTGGAAACTTGACAGTAGATGCAATCGGAAGCACTCTTGAAAATGAAATCAGAGGTTGATGCACTTGCTACTTTCAGATTTCCTCCCTAATTGAGTAGTGTGAAAGAAGGGATTTTGAGCACTAAGGCTACTAAAGACGCAGTAGATAAAAATTTAGGATGAAAGCAATGGAATTAATTATAATTACCTCGAAAGAATGCTCAAAAGGAATGGTAATAATCGAGCAAAGGCTGATTTTGATCGACAAGGTAACACGCAGCTTATCAAGGAACAAGTTTAGATAATTGTGTACATATTGCAGCTAAGAAACGTTCAGGCTCTCTTATCTCTGTACAAAATGCATCCTCCTATAATTTAGAAAATTTGAAGAGGCAGAAAAGTACCATTTACACCTGGGTAGATTACTGAAGCAATATTTCACCAATAAAGAACTGCATTGCTCTATCTAGATCTTCTACAACATTACAGAGCAGATATGCGGAAGAAACAAAGCATATCAATGTCAACAAGTAATGAACACCATCCGGCCGTATCTAACTATTTTTTCAAGGGTTTCCATGCTCCCGTTGAGAGTACATCCATCTAAATGAACGAAAAGGATGAACAGAGCTTCAGTAAATTAGTGGTTTCATCAAGCTAAATCTTCACAGTAAATCATTTTTTGGATGTCTTGAAACCACCAAATCCCATCATAGCTGCAACATCAGGATCCATCTCAGGTTCCTCCTCGGCAACCTTCTCTTTCTGAGTGACAAAAATAGACAACAATTACCACTAGAAAATCACAATTTGAAGAAAACACTAAAGGAACACAGAATCCTAGCAGGGACAATAATAAATTATATTTTAGATGAATTGACGGGGGCAAACTTCAGCATTTCCTCGTGATATGCATTTGTATGACCACGAATAACATTCTAATATATTTCCCTGCAGTACTAACCTTCTTCTCTTTCTTTTTCTCTCGACGTTGACGTTTTCTTTCCTCTTCTTCTTGCTGTTGTTTCAAGATCCGCTCATCAAAATCTACAATAGAAATGAAAAAGAGCATTAATAGATTCTCTGATTACTCCAGAAATAGCCCATGTAAAAACATTTAGCAGACCCAGATGGATTAAACAGTCACAAAGCAGAGTGGCGAGGTTCTCTGCAATCATCATTACATAATTACAGAGAAAATAGCATTACCTCACTTGTAGATGAAACTAAGCCCATGTTTGATCCACATTATTTTTTTCATTCTCATTCTTCTACTCATTTTCAACCACACATTCTTCAATAAAATAATATTTTTCGTCACATCAATAACTTTTCTGTCTTTTTGAACCACACATTCTCCATCAATCTACTATTTCAAAATATATTTTTTCAAAATAACGTGGTTCAAACACACCCTTATACGTTGACGTTTTCTTTCCTCTTCTTCTTGCTGTTGTTTCAAGATCCGCTCGTCAAAATCTACAATAGAAATGAAAAAGAGCATTAATAGATTCTCTGATTACTCCAGAAATAGCCCATGTAAAAACATTTACCAGACCCAGATGGATTAAACAGTCACAAAGCAGAGTGGCGAGGATCTCTGCAATCATCATTACATAATTACAGAGAAAATAGCATTACCTCACTTGTAGATGAAACTAAATTGGAAATACTGAAATTTTTGAAGAATTATTGTT
This sequence comes from Fraxinus floribunda, assembly GCA_903798395.1. Classification (NCBI taxonomy): domain Eukaryota; kingdom Viridiplantae; phylum Streptophyta; class Magnoliopsida; order Lamiales; family Oleaceae; genus Fraxinus; species Fraxinus floribunda. The sequence goes on along the minus strand of CAIGRS010273199.1, from coordinate 5,189 downwards.
TTTATTTCCAGAGCTGTGCACTTCTCAAGAGCCGCTCATCCCAAAGTACGCCTAATGTTGAGTTTTCCTAAATGTACCGGCTTTTCCACTATTTGCTGGAAAATTTTACTTTCTTCATCCAAACAAACCCTAGTCAAGCTGAGTTTTTTATTTGTTTCCACATTCAGATGATTTAGTCTAGTTTCCTTTCAATTCGTATATGACATATGGTAATTCTTTAAAGAATAATTATGGTAGGTAGTTTTAACTTTCCTACTTTTGGTTATATGCAAACCAATGAATATCTTTGTTTTGTAATTAAAAAGATGGAAAAATAATACAAATTTTCTAGTCCTCTCCATATTTCTAGTCCTTGGGTTGAACTAGTTTCTTGTTCTTTGTACAGGATATATTATGATAATTTTAAAGGAGAAATTACAGCAGGTTAATTCGAACTTTCTGCTTTTTGGTTATTAGTGACCCTATAAATCGAGTATTTCTCTTTGTAATTAGAAAGATGGAATAATTATACAAATTTTTTATTCTTCTCCCTATCTTTCTCAATTACTTGTAATCTATAATGTTTATTCTCAACCAAGAAAATAATGGCCCCGTAAAAATTTATATAATGGAGACTGAAGAGGGAAAATGCAGCATTTACTGTACTCTTATCCTAATACAAGTGTAATTTGGATTAAATCAAATGAACGAGAGACTCTTTTTGGGATGGAGTATTAGTTCACCTCACTTTCAAAGTCTTACCTTGCTCAGTAAAGCCTCCAGTATCTTTCCGCTTCTTGAGATTTTCAAACCGCTGCTGGACCTGCACGAGGGAAATAACTGTTCAACATAAACCCATTAAAAGAGGTCTGAGCCAGAAAAACTTTCTATTTGGAATGTTTTGGAACCGTACGTATTATGCATAATAAAGATAACATGCAACTTTCCAATCCATACAAGCATAGCAACGACATAGCAATATCTCGAAGCTGGAGACATTGGACATCCATGCTAAAACACTCTAGGTTTGACATTTCTTCAGCCATATCCAGTATGAAAACTTTTAACTAAGCACCGAGGTTAGAGAACTCTCTTGTTTTCTTCTGGATGCTCAACATCGAGTGTCCACCCTTGCTCAATTTGGGTGTTGACGGACTATGTCATGGATGATTTAAATTGTCTTATTACAAAATTAGACTATAATTGAACTACTAGTTGAAGTTGTGCATTACTCTGGAAATGTGATTTCAAACCTCAACAAAACTTTATGCCACCTATATTTTTTTTTTTCTACATTTGTAAATACCTGTATAACAATAGCAAAAAGAACTTATCCATGCACTCACCTGTAATGCATATTTTGGTCTACATTTTGTATACCACAATAACAATAGCAAAAAAAAACTTATCCATGAACTAGTGTGTAACCCAAAAATTATATGAAACACACACATTTTTTCCCCTCAAAGATAAGCCCCATCAGATGGTTTCAACCACACAAATAAATTACCCCACTCTGTCTCAAAAGAATTGAACCACAATAAGACGGTCAGTATATACCCAGAGACGGGTTTATAATGCTTAAATGAATATTCTACGCATTGATTACCACAACATGAGAAATTCATGTTATTTGTTTCGATCTATATGATCGAAAAAAAGAGAGAGACAAGTTTTTAGACTCAATCATTCTACCCTCTTCCCTGAAATGATGGCGTCACTGATATTCAATTGTCCTTGATTTAATTTACATTTTTAGTAAAAAGAGCTTGGGCATATTACAAGAAGCAAATCTACAAGTAGAGAATAATCAGGTGCTGATAGACACTGCTAGTTTCCAGCAATCGACGGAAAATAACACATTGATGGAGGATTTGTTAAAAAATAAATAAAAAATGGCTGGATTGCTACCCTAATCCTCCATCTATTTTGCTTTTTCTTTATGCGTGGGTGGGTGAGGATAAAGAAAGATGTTCTGTCAGTGGTAACATAGAGGTGCCGCTACACATTAGAAATGCTTCAGTGCTTCACCCACCTCTTGATCAATTGACATAAAATCTTTGATTTATCTTTGATTCATTTCTCATTTAAAAGCATAGCATTTCTATCTATAGCCAGAGATGTCAAGCTTTGATATTTAGCAATAAAACAGATATACTTTTACAGGCCTACCTGCTCCAATGTTGCCCTTTCAGATCGCATAGACATGCCCAAAGCTCGTTGATCTGAGAAAAAGAATCAAAAAAACCAGTCACATATATGACCTCAAAAAAACTATATTTGACAAATAAACAATGTTAAATTTCCACATATGACATACGCTTCTTTCCATTTATATGGTCTAAGTAGTTTGCAGAATCTTTTACTACACATTCACAAACTGAGCAGAAGTATCCAGCCTGCAGAAAAAATGATTGAGATCTGGTCAGCTACAGCAATGAAGTTATAGAACTTCACAGAGAATTAATATTCTAACTCAACTCCTCAGTAATTTATTCAAAAGTTTGATTGATAATTTCAAATAAGCAATAGTTACCACTCCATTTTAAGCTGATTTTGTTCAAAATTCTGTACAATATGAGGATTGTAATAGGACAAAAATGTATGCTTTTCAGTTATTTATTAAGGGGTTAATAAGGTTTTCTATCTTAATCATTGCACCTTCTATTTTACAGGGAAAGATGGATATGAGCTTTAGATATTTATAGATGCTAGATGAGAGAACTGAAAAGGTAAATGGAGTGATTTTGTAGGACTCTTCAAGTCTGCGAGTCTTCATCAGAAACCCAATTCCAGAATGATTCAAAATTAAGTAAATTGACGATCAACTGGTCAGATCACAAATTTAACCAAGTCACAAGTGAACATGACTGCCTTTACCTCAAATGAATACTCTTTCCCTATGATGCATGGACACCCACCTTTACCTCAAATGAATACTCTTTCCCTATGATGCATGGACACTCCTGGGTGTCCAACACTTAAGGGACACCGACACTCTTCAAACAGACAAGCACAATAATTAAAAAGGGCACACCACCTTGTGTGTCCAATGTGTGTTGGAGATTGTCCAACACGTGTTAAGAGTCCAATACATGTTAGACAGTTGGATCCATATGGAAGATACTCTTTTGACTACACAGGTTTCAAAATTTAGTTCCAGACACTTGTCAAAGTTTCTCAAATCTTCCCAGAGCATTCATCAGGCAATTAAATATGTGACTTAAATTTTCAATTTTTCTAGTGCAAGGAAATAAATATTCAAAAGTACTATCATCTCTAAAATCTTTACAGGTAATGCATACTTGATGGGTTGTTTAAGACATCTGGAAAAGTTAGAGAAGGATTTATCTCACTTGATCTGCATAAGCTAAGCTCCAAATGAAAGGCATAATTGCTTGTTGACTTATAATCTCCCAAATAATAAAAACTACCCAAATAATGAAATTGATAATGTTTTATTGTTACTCACAAGTGTATATATAGTATGCAGTCAAAGTAAAAGATTAAAGAGGTTCATTTTTTAAGTCATAATATCTACATATGGACGCTTTTTTCTTTCATTTATTGGCAGGGAGAATCTGATCGTGGGAAGAAGACAGCGGAAAACACCACAGGCAAGGAAAACTCAATTCTTCCTATCTGACTAATACTTGCCAACAGAATCATCAATTTATATGTACAAGTTGGGATGGAATACAGGATCTAAAAATCCATAAAGAACACCAATGTGCTCTTCATTCTCCAGAGGGAATTCTTACCGAATATCGAGTAACTTCTTATAGAATTAAAAACTAACCACTTTTTGAACTCAATAAACACTTATTAGGTGATCCTAATCTTGAGAAAATAGATTATTATTATTATTATGTCCAAATTGGGACAAAACTCAATGTGAACCTAATACCTAAACTTTTTAGCCAACAATAGTATGAAGATTATACGGATAGAGTTAGGATATACCTGCTGACTTAAAGGTGCGATTGGAGTAACAACCTGCAAAAAGGATTTTAAAAAAAAAAAAAGCATGCATAAGTATATGCCAAAAGAAGATAGAATCTATGCAATCAAAAAAAGAAAAAAACTAGCCTACGTCCTTATCTATTTCTTCTAAAGATGGACAAAAAATAATTTAAGAACAATCTAGCATGGTAAGTGATGTGGTAAAACCAACAACTAAAGCAATATCCAAACTCCACAAGTCACAATGAAAAGATTTCAGAAAAAGAAGCCAAAATTTTACAGCCAGTAGTACATGATTGGTGTCAGTGAAACTTATGGCACACAAATATGCCTTGTAAGACAAATAAATACCAACCCTTCAACGCATCACTGATAAATAGAAAATTTTACCAAATCAAAGGCACGTTTAATTAAATCCTGATGCAGTGGAGTCTATGGCACTTGCATGCATGGAAGAACTCAACCACCCGAAGCTCGTGGAGTAGACCACGGCATCAGGCAGGCCACGATGTCAGGCTCAGCTGGTTTTGCTGCTGCTTATGTCTAAGTTACTTGGTCTTATTATTTCTGTAAGGGTGTTTTAGTATTTTAATTGCATAGGGTTTATTTTCCAAGTTGTAGGGTATTTAATCATTGTCTTTTTCTTGGTGTGATAATTGAATACACAAAACTCAAAGAAGTGTTCTTCAAACTTTCAATCTCAATTCAGTATTCGTGGAATCAAGAAATTGTTGATCACGTGTTCATCTAGTTCACTTCACTACCTGCATCGAATCCCCTTAGAAATGGCTCTCATGCTTGGCAAAGAATACCGAAAAGTGTCTTTTAACACGTGATTTTACTAGTAAAATAATTTGGACACAACATTATTAGATGCAAATACTAGAAGAACCAACAAAGTAATAATGTCTAAAAAAGAGAGAAAAAACAAAAATCCTTCTTCCCTATTACAATGCAGTCTTAATAATTCACCTAACATTTACTATAACTTTTACCTCAATTTGGATACATCAACACTGAATCCATCAAGATGAGAATTTCAAGAACCATTAGACATTTTAACTGCAAAACTACAAGATACTCTGTCTCAATTGGCAATAGAGTGAAACCATTGATTGATCTTCTTAGTTTTCCTTCTAATCCCCCTCCACAAACAAAAAAAGAAAGATAAAATGTCTTAGTCTAGACATGCCGTTTCTCTACTAGGGATTAAGAGTGCAAAAGTTGGCCCGGACATCCGCGGTTAT